>JAIUJO010003697.1:17500-25000 GCA_023846275.1 Vanilla planifolia | reverse complement strand
TCTTCTTCTTCTTCTTCTTCTTCTTCTTCTTCCTCTTCTCTTTCCTCTTCACCTTCTTCTTCTTCTTCTTCATTTCCTACTCCTCCTTCTTCAACTTCTTCTTCTTCTTCTTCTTCTTCTTCATCTTCTTCTTCTTCTTCTTCTTCTTCATCATCATATTCTTCTTCTTCTTCTTTCTTTTCTTCTTCTTCTTTGTGGTCTTCTTCTTCATCTTCTTCTCCTTTTTGTTCTTCTTCTTCTTTGCCTTCTTCTTCTTATTTTCTTATTCTTCTTTAGCCTCTTCTTCCTCTTCCTCTTCTTCTTCTTCTTTATCTCCTTCTTCTTCTTCTTTTTCTTCTTCTTCTTCATCTTCTTCTTCCACTACTTCTCCTTCTCCTTCTTTTTCTCCTTCTTCTCCTTCTTCATCTTGTTTTTCTTCTTCTTCTTTGTATTCTTCTTCTCCTTCTTCACACACTTCTCCTTTCTCTTCCTTTTCTTGTTCTTCATCTTCTTCTACCTCTTCCTATTCTTCTTCTTCATCTTATTCTTGTTCTTCTTATTTTTCTTCTTCATCTTCTTCTTTGACTAATTTTTCTTCTTCTTTGTACTCTTCTACTTTCTTGTGCTTCATCTTCATGTTCTTCTTCTTCTTCTTCGACTTTCTTCTTCTTCTACTTCTTCTTTTTCGTCTTCTTCTTTGCCTTGTTCTTCTTCTACTTTGTCTTCTTCTTCTTCTTCCTCATCTTTTTCTCTGTCTTTGTTTCTTCTTTCTCTTCTTCTTTTTCATCTTCGTCTACTTCTTCTTCTTCTTCTTCTACATCTTCATCATCTTGTTCTCCTTCTTCTTGCTCTTTTTCATTGTCTTCTTCTTCTTCTTCTTCTTCTTCATCATCTTCTTCTTCTTCTTCATCTTCTTCATCACCTTCTTCTTCTTCTACTTCTTCTTCTTCTTCTTCTCCTTCACCTCCTCCTCCTCGTCCTCCTCTTCCTCCTTCCTCCTCTTCATTTTGTTCTTCTTCTTCTTCTTCTTCTTCTTCTTCCTCTGCATCTTCTTCTTCTTCATTTCCTACTCCTTCTCCTTCTTCTACTTCTTCTTCTTCTTCTACATTACTACTTCTCCTCCTTCTACATCTTCTTCTTCTTCTTCTTCTACTACTACTACTTCTTCATCATTGTCTTCTTCTTCTTCTTCTTTCTTTTCTTCTTCTTCTTGATGGTCTTCTTCTTCATCTTCTTCTTCTTTTTCTTCTTCATAATCTTCTTTGCATTCTTCTTCTTCTACTTCTTCATCTTTGGCCTCTTCTTCTTCTTCCTCTTCTTCTCCTTCTTCTTTCTCTTCTTCTTCTTCATCATCTTCTTCTTCCACTACTTCTTCTCCTCCTCATTTTTTTCCTTCTTCTTCTCCTGCTTCATCTTGTTTTTCTTCTTCTTCTATGTATTCTTCTTCTCCTTCTTCACACACTTCTCCTTTTTGTCCTTCTTTTTCATGTTCTTAATCTTATTATACCTCTTCGAATTCTTCTTCTTCATCCTATTCTTGTTCTTCTTATTTTTCCTCTTCATCTTCTTCTTTGACTAATTATTCTTCTTCTTATTCATGTTCTTCTTCTTCTATTTCTTCTACTTCTTCTTCTTCTTAGTCTTCTTGTTCTTTTCTCCTTCTTCTTCTTTTACTTCTTCTTGGTACTCTTCTACATCCTTTTGCTTCATCTTCCTATTCTTCTCCTTCTTCTTCTTCGTATTTTTGTTTTTCTTCTTCTTCTTCTTCATCTTCTTCGTCTTCTTCTTTGACTACCTCTTCTTCTTCTTCTTATTCTTCTTCTTCTACTTCTTCTTCGTCTATTTATTCTTCTTTTCTTATTCATTTGCTTCTTCTTCTTCTCCATCAAATTCTTCTTCTTCCTCTACTTCGTCTGCTTCTTCATCTTCTTTTCTTCTTCCTACTCTTCTTAATCTTGTTCTTCTTCTTCTTCTTCTTCGTCTGTATCTTCTTTGTCTTCTTCTTCTTCTTCTTCTTTTACTTCGTCTTTTTGTACTTCTTCTTCTTCTTCTTCTCCTCCTTCCCTTTCTTCTTCTCCTTCTTCTTCTTCTTCTTCTTTATCATCATCATCATCTTCTTCTTCTTCTCCTTTTTTTTCTTCTTCTTCTTCTTTTACCTCTTCTTCTTCTTCTTCTTCTTCTACCATTTGATCATCTTTCCCTAATTCGTCTTCCTCTTCTTTGTCACATCTTCTTCTTCTTCTCCTTGTTCTTCTTACACTTCTTCTACTAATACTGCTTCTTTTTCTTCTTCTTCTTCTTCTTCTACTTCATCTTCTTCTTATTCTTCTTCATCTTCTTCATCTTATTCTTCTTGTTATCCTTCTAATTCTAATTTGTTTTCTTCTTATTCTTCTTCCCTCTTCTATTTCTTCTTCTTCTTCTTTATCATCATTTTCTTCTTCTTCATTTTCTTCCTCCTCATCTTTGTCTTTTTCATCATCTTCTTCTTCTTCTACCACTATTACTTCTTCTTCTTCTTCTTCTTCTTTTTCTTCTACTTTCTCTTCCTCTTTTTCTATTTCTTCTTCTTTTTCTTCTTCTTTTTTGCCTTCTTTTTCCTCTTTGGCTTCTTCTTCTTTTTCCTTTACTTCTTCTTCTTCATCTTCTTCTTCTTCTTCTTCTCTTCTTCTTCTTAATTTTTTTCTTTTCTACTTTTCATCATCAACTTCATCTTCTTCTTCTTCCTCTTTTTCATCTTCAACTTCCTCGTCTTCTTATCCTTCACCTTTTTTTTCTTCTTCTTCTTTGTCTTCTTCTTTGTCTTCTTCTTCTCCATCTTCTTCTTCTTCTTCTTCTTTGTCTTCTACCCCTTCTTCTTCTTCTTCAACTTCTTCTTCTTCTACTTCTTCTTCTTCTTCTTCTTCTTCTTCTTCTTTGTCTTCTACCCCTTCTTCTTCTTCTTCAACTTCTTCTTCTTCTACTTCTTCTTCTTCTTCTTCTTCTTCTTCTTCTTCTTCTTCTTTTCCTTCACCTTCTTCTTCTTCGTCATCTTCTTCTTCTTTAACTTGTTTTTCTTTCTGTTCTTCTTCTTCTCGGTCGTCCTTTTCTTCTTATTCTTCATCATTTTCTTCTTCTTCTTCTTTTCATGTTCTTCTTCTTCTTCCTCTCCTTCTTCTTCTTCTTCTTCTTCTCCTCATTCTTCTTTTCTTCTCCATCTTCTTCTCTTTCTTCTTCCTCTTCTTCTTCATCTACTTTTTTTGTACTTTCTACTTCTTTTGCTTCTTGTTCTTCTTCTTCATCTTCTTCTCTAACATTCTTTGTCTTCTTCTTCATCATCTTCTTTGTTTTCTTCTTTTTTCTTCTTCTTCTTCTTCTTTCACTTTTCTTTGTCTTCTTTGTCTTCTAATTCTTCTTCTTCTTCTTCTTCTTCTTCTATTTTATCTTCTTTTTCTTCTTCTTCACCTTCTTCTTCCTAGTCTTCTTCCTCTTCTACTTCTTCTTCTTCTTCTTCGACTCCTTATTCTTCTTCTTTTTTGTCTGTTTCCACTTCTTCTTTTTCTTCTACTTCTTCTTCCACTTCTTCTTCTTCTTCATCATCATCTACTTTTTCTTCTTCTTCTTCCTCTTCCTTGTCTACCTTTCTTCAACACTTCTTCTTCTTCTTTTTCCTCCATTACTTCTTCTTCTTCTTTTTCTTGATCTTCTTCTTCTTCCTCTTCTTTTTCTTCTTCTTCGTCTTCCTCTTCTTCTTCTTCTTCTTCTACCTCTTCTTCTTGTTCTTCTTCCTCTTCTTCTTCTTCTTTTGTGACTTTGACTCCTCATCTTCTACTTCTTCATCTTCCTCTTCATTTTACTTTTCTTCTTCTTCTTCTTCTTGTTCTTCTTATTCTTCTTCTTCTTCTTCCTCTTCTTCGTCTTCCTCTTCTTTGAATCTTCCTTTTGTTATTCTTATTCTTCTACTACTTTTTCTTTTTCTAATACGTCTTGTTCATTTCCTTCTTCTTTTTCTGCATCTTTTTCTTCTTACTGTTATTCTTCTACTTCTTCTTTCGTTCTTCTCCTTCTTCTTTTTCCTATTATTCTTCTTCTTCTTCTTCTTGTGCTTCTTCTTTTTCTTCTTCTAGTTTCCCTTCTTCGTCTTCTTCTTCTTCTTCTTGTTCTTCTTCTTCTACTTCTTTCTTATCTACTTTTTTTTCTTCTTCTTCCTCTTCCTCTTCTTCTTCTTCTTCTTTGTCTTCTATTTCCTCTTCTTTTTTTTGTCTTCTTCTTCTTCTTTTTCTTCTTCTTCATTGTCTAGTTCTTCTTGTTCTTCTTCTTCTTCCTCCTCTTTGTTTTCCTTTTCTTCGTCTTCCACTTTCATCTTCTTCCTTTTCATCTTTTTCTTTTTCTATTTCTTCTTTATCATCTTCTTCTAGTTCTTGTTCTTCTTCTTTTACTTCTTGTTCATCATCTTCTTCTTCTTCATCTTCTTCTTTTTCTTCTTCATCATCTTCTTCTTCTTCTTTTATTTCTCCTTCTTCTTCTTCTTCAACTTTTACTTTTACTTTTTCTTTTCCTTCTTTCTTTCATTAATCTTCTCCTTCTGCATCTTTTTCCTCTTCTCCTTTTACTTCTTCTTCTTCCTCATCTTCTTTATCTTCATCACCATCTTTATCTTCTTCTTCCTCTACTTCTTTTACTTCTTTTTTACCTTTTATTCTTTTTCTACTTCTTAAGAAGAAGAAGAAGAAGAAGAAGACGAACAAGGGGAAGAAGAACTAGAAGAAGAAAGTCAAAGAAGAAGTTGGAGGAGAAGAGGAAGAAGAAGAGGCAGAGGAAGAAGAAGAAGGGGATGAAGAAGAAGAAGAAGAAGAAGAAGAAGAATAAGAAGAAGTTGAAGAAGAAGAAGAAGATGATGAATAAGAAGAAAGAGAAGAAGAAGAAGATGATGAAGAAGACAAAGAAGAAGAAGAAGAAGAAAAAGAATAAGTAGAAGATGATTATAAAAAATTATTAGAGGAAGAAGAAGAAAAAAAAGTAGGAGAAGAAGTAAAAGAAGAAGAAGATGAAGAAGAAGAAGTCAAAGAAGAAGAAATAGACGAAGAAGAAGAAGAAAATGAATATAAAGAAGTAGAAGAATAAGATAAAGGAGTAGAAGAAGAAGAAGAAGAAGAAGAAGAAAATGAAGAAGAAGAAGTAGAAAAAGAAGAAGGAAAAGAAGATGAAAAATGAGGAGAAGAAGAAGTAGAAGAACAACAAGAAGAAGAAGAAGACTAAGAAAATGAAGAAGAGGAAGAAGAAGCAGAAGAAGAAGAAAAAGGGAAAGAAGAAGAAGAAGACAAAGAATAAGAGAAAAGAAGGAGGAGAAGAAGAAGGAGAAGAAGAAGAAGAAGAAGAAGAAGAAGAAGAAGAAGAAGAAGAAGATGTAAGAAAAGAAGAAGTTGGAGGATGAGGAGGAGGAGAAGTTGAAGAAGAAGAGGGGAAAAGAAGGAGAAGAAGGAGAAGAAGAAGAAGAAGAAGAAGAAGATGAAGAAGGAAAAGAAGAAGAAGAAGAAGAAGAAGATTAAGTATACCAAGAAGAAGAAGAATAAGAAAAAGACAAAGAAGAAAAGAAGAAGAAGAAGAAGAAGAAGAGGAGGAAGATGAGGAAGAAGAAGAAGTAGACGAAGAAGAAGATGATGAAGAAGAAGAAAAGGAAGAAGAAGAAGAAGAATAAGAAGAAGAAGAAGAAGAAGAAGTAGAAGAAGAAGAAGAAGAAGAAGAAGAAGAAGAGAAAGGAAACATTGAAGAAGAAGAAGAAGACGAAGAAGTAGATGAATAAGAAGAAGAAGAATAAGAACAAGAAAAAGAAGTAGAAAAAGACGAAGTGAAAAAAGAAGAAGACAAAGAAGAATAAGAATAAGAAGAAGAAGAAGAAGAAGAAGAAGACAAACAATGGGAAAAAGTACCAGAAGAAGAAGAAGATAAGGAAGACGAACAAGGAGAAGAAGAAGAAGAAGGAGAAGAAGAAGAAGATGAAGAAGAAGAAGAGCAAGTCGAACAAGAAGAAAAAGACGAATAAGAAGAAAAAGAAGAAGGAAAAGAAGAAGAAGTGGAAGAAGAAGAAGAAGAGGGGGAAGAAGAAGAAGAAGAAAAAGTAGATGAAGAAGAAGTAAAAGAAGGAGAAGGAAAGGAAGAGGAAGAAGAAGAAGGAGAAGGAGAAGAAGAAGAAAAAGAAGAAGGAGAAGTAAAGAAGAAAAAGAATGAAGAAGAAGGATGGGAAGAAGGAGAGGAAGAAGAAGGAGAAGGAGAAGAAGAAGATGATCATAAAGAAGAAGAAGAAGAAGAGAAAGAAGATCAAGAAGAAGAAGAAGAAGAAGAAGAAGAAGAAGAGGAAGAAAAGGAAGAAGAAGAAGAAGAAGAGGAAGAAAAGGAAGAAGTAGTAGTAGTAATAGTAAAAGAAGAAGAAGAAGAAGGCGAAGAAGGAGATGAAGAAGAAGAAGATGAAGAAGAATGAGTCGACGAAGAAGAGGAAGAAGAAGAAGAAGAAGAAGAAAGAAAAGAAGAAGAATAAGAAGAAGAAGAACAAGAAGAAAAGTTGTAGTAGTAGTACAAGAAGACGAAGAAGTAGAAGAAGACGAAGAAGAAGAAGAAGAAGAGAAGAAGATGACGATTTTGTAGAAGCAGAAGAAGAAAAAGAAGAAAAAGAAGTAGAAGATATAGAAGAAGAAGAAGTAGAAGAAGAAGAAGATTGAGGAGAAGAAGAAGTAGAATAAGAGATAAAGAAAGAAGAAGATGAAGAAGAAGCAGGAGAAGAAGAAGAAGAAGTAGTAGTAGTTGAAGAAGAAAGAGAAGAAAATAAAGGAGAAGTAGAAGAAGAAAGAGAAGGCGAAGAACAAGAACAAGAAGAAGAAGAAGAAAAAGTCAAACAAGCAGAAGAAGAAGAAGAAGAAGAAGAAGAAGAAAAAGTAAAAGAAGTTGGAGGAGAAGGAGAAAATTAAGAAAAAATGTAGAAGTAGGAGGACAAGGAGTAGAAGAAGAAGAAGAAGAAGAATAAGAACAGGAAGAGGAAGAAGAAGAAGGGTATGAAGAAGATGATGAAGAAGAAGAAGAAGAAGACGAAGAAGAAGATTTAGAAGAAGAAAGAGAATAACAAGAAGAAGACGAAGAAGAAGAAGATGAAGACAAAGAAGAAGAAGAACAAGAACAAGAACAAGAAGAATAAAAAGCAGAAGATTACGATAAAAAAGTTGTAGAGGATGAAGAAGAAAAAGAAGTAGAAGAAGAAGAAGGCAAAGAATAAGAAGAAGACGAAGAGGAAGAATAAAAAGAAGAAGAAGATGAAAATAACGAATTGGAAGAAGAAGAAAAAGAAGGAGAAGAAGAAGATGAAGAAGAAGAAGAAGAAGAAAATGAAGAAGGAGAATAAGAACAAGAAGGAAAAGAAGAAGAAAAATGTGGAAAAGAAGAAGTAGAAGAAGAAGAAGAAAAAGAAGAAGTAGAAGAAGATGAAGAAAAAGACTAAGAAGAAGAAGAAGATGAAGAAGAACAAGAAGAAGAAGAAGAAGAGGAAGAAGAAGA
>JAIUJO010003697.1:0-10000 GCA_023846275.1 Vanilla planifolia | reverse complement strand
AAGAAGAAGAAGAAGAAGAGGCAGAGGAAGAAGAAGAAGAAGAAGAGGTATAGGAAGAAGAAGAAGAAGAAGAAGAAAAAGAAGAAGAGGAAGAAAAAGAGGAAGAAGAAGAAGAAAAGGAAGAACAAGAGGAAGAAGAGGAAGAAAAAAAAGAAGAAGAAGAAGAAGTAGAAGAAAAAGTAGAAAAAGAAGCAGATGAAGAAGGCAAAGAAGAAGAAGATAAAGAAGAAGGAAGAAGAGGAAGAAGACGTAGAGGAATTGAGAAAGTGGAAAAAAAGAAGAAGAAGAGGAAGAAGAAAAATATAAGAAGAAGAAGCAAAAGAAGGAGGAGGAGAACAAGAAGAAGAATAGGAAAAAAAATTTGGAGAAGTAGGAGAAGAAGAAGAAGAAGAAGAAGAAGAAGAAGAAGAAGAGGAAGAAGAAAAATAACACGAAGAAGATAAAAGACAAAGAAGAAGATTAAGAAGAAGAATAGGAGCAAGAAAAAGAATAAGAAGAAAAAGAAGAAAGAAGAAGAAGAAGTAGAAGAAGAAGAAGCATAAGAGGAAGAAGAAGGAGAAGAAAGAGAAGAAGTTGGAGAAGAAGAAGAAAATAAAGATGATGAAGAAGAAGAAGTAGAGGTAGAAGAAGAAGAAAATGAAGAAGAAAAAGAAGAAGTAAAGGAAGAAGAAGAATAAGTTTAAAAGAAGTTGAAGTAGAAGAAGAAGAAGAAGAAGAAGAAGGCAAAGGGGAAGAAGAAGAAGAAGAAGAAGATAAAGAAGAAGCAAAAGAAGTAGTAGCAGAAGAAGAAGAAGTGGCAAAAGAACAAGAGGAAGAAGTAGAAGAAGAAGAAGATGATGATGAAGAAGAATAGGTAGAAGAAAAGGAAGAAGAGGAGGAAGACGAAGAAGAGGAAGGAGAATGAGAAGGATGAGGAATAAGAAGAAAAAGAAGGAGAAGGGGAAGAAAAAAAAGTAGTAGAAGAAGAAGAGGAGGAGGAGGAGGAAGAAGAAGTAGCAGAGGAAGAAGTAGTAGTAGAAGAAGAAGATGAAGAAGAAGAAGAAGAAGAAGAAAGAAGAAAAAGGAGAAGAAGAAGAAGAAGAAGAAGGAGAAGAAGAAGAAGAAGAACAAGGAGAGGAACAAAAAGAAGAGGAAGAAGAAAAAGAAAAAGGCCAAGAAGAAGAAGAAGAAGAAGGAGGAGATGGAGAAGAAGAAGAGGAAGAAGAAGAAGGAGAAGAAGTGGAAGATGATGATGAAGAAGAAGAAGAACAAGAAGAAGAAGAGGTAGAACCAGAAGAAGAGGAAGAGGAAAAGAAAGAAGAAGAAGAAGAGGAAGTGGAAGAACAAGAAAAAGAAGAAGAAAAAGAAGAAGAAGAAGGAACAAAAGGAAGAAGATAAAGAAGAAAAGAGGAAGTGGAAGGAAAAGAAGAAGAAGAAGAAGAAGAAGAAGAAGTGGAAGAAGAAGAAGAAGAAGAAGAAGAAGATGAAGATGAAGAACAAGAGAAAATAGTAGTAGTCGAAGAAGAAGAAGTAGAAGGAGAAGAAGTAGAAGGAGAAGAAGTAGAAGAAAAGGAAGAATAGGAGGAAGATGTAGAAGAGGAAGAAGAATGAGAAGGGAAAGAAGAAGAACAAGAAGAAAAGGGGAAGAAGAACAAGAAGTAGAAGAAGGAGAAGAAGAAGAAGTGGAAAAAGACAAAAAAGAAGAAGAACATGGCGAAGGAGATGAAGAAAAAGAAAAAGAAGAAGACGAAGAAGTAAAGGCAAAGTGGTACAAGAAGAAGAAGAAGAAGACGAAGAAGAAGTAAAAGAAGAAGACAAAGGTGAAGAAGATGAAGAAGAAAAAGAAGAAGAACGCAAAGAAATCGAAAAAGATGAAGAAGTAAAAAAAGATGAGGAATAAAAAGGGGAAGAAGAAGAAGAAGAAGAGGAAGAAGAAGACGAAGAAGAAGTAGAAGAAGAAGATGGAGAAGAAGAAGAAGAATAAGAAGAAAAAGATGAAGAAAATGATGAAGAAGAAGAAGAAAAAGAAGAAGTAGAGAGAAGAAGATGAAGAATAAGAAGAAGAAGAAGAAGAAGAAGAAGAAGATGAAGATGGAGCTGAAGAAAAAGAAGACGAAGAAGAAGAGGAAGAAGATAAATTTACGAAGAAGGAGAAGTAGGACAAGAAGAAGAAGAAGAAGAAGTGCAAGAACATGTAAAAGAAGAAGAAAATGAAGATGAAGAAGTAGAAGAAGAAGAAGAAAAAGAAGAAGAAGATGAAGAAGGAGAAGAAGAAGAAGGAGTAGAAGAAGAAGAGGGAGAATAAGAAGAAGAAGAAGAAGTCGAAGAAGAAGAAATTGAAGAAAAGGAAGAATAAAAGAAGAAGAAGAAGATGATGATGATAATTAAGAAGAAGAAGAAGAAGAAAAGAAGAAGAAGAAGAAGAACAAGAACAAGAAGAAGTAGCATTAGAAGAAGAAGAAGAAAAAGAAGAAAAAGATGGAAAGGAAAATGAAGAAAAAGAAGAAGAAGAAGAAGAAGAAGAAGAAGGAAAAAAGAAGAGGAAAAAGATGAAGAAGAGGAAGGAAAAGAAGAAGGAAAAGAAGAAGAAGAAGAAGAAGAAGGGTAAGTATAAGAAGAAGAAGAAGAAGAACAATAACAACAACAACAACAGCAAGAAGTAGAAGAAGGAGATCATAAAGAAGATGAAGAAGATGAAGGAGAAGAAAAAGAAGGAGGAGAAGAAGAAGAAGAGGAAGAAGAAAAAAAAACAAGATGAGGAAGAAGGCGAAGAAGAAAAAGAAGAACAAGAAGAAGAAGAAGTGGAAGAAGAAGAAGATGTGGAAAAAGAAGGAGATGAAGAAGGCGAAGAAGAAGAAGAAGATGAAGAAGAAGAAGAAGAAGACAAAAGGAAGAAGAGGAAGAAGAGGAAGAGGAATTGAGGAATAGGAAGAACCAGAAGAAAAAGAAGAAGAAGTAGAAGACGAAGAAGGAGAAGAAGAAGAAGAAGAAGAAGAACAGGAAGAAGAAGTAGGAAAAGAAGAAGAAGAAGAAGAAGAGTAAGAATAAAGAGAACACGAAGAAGATAATGGGGAAGAAAAAGTTGAAGAAGAAGATGTAAAAGAAGATGAAGAAGAAGAAGAGGATGAAGAACAACAAGAAGAAGGAGAAGAAGGAGAAGAAGAAGAAGAAGAAGGTAAAGAAGTAGCAAAAGAAGAAGAAGAAGAAGAAGAAGTTGAAATAGAAGGAGAAGTAGTATAATGGGAAGAAGAGGGGGAAGATGAAGAAGGGGAAGAGGAAGGGGAAGAAGAAGAAGAAGAAGAAGGGGTAGAGTTAAAAGAAGAAGAAGAAGAAGAAGAAGAACAAGTGGAAGAAGAAGCAGATAAAGAAGGTGAAGAAGAAGAAGAAAAAGAAGAAGAAGACGAAGAAGAAGAAGACGAAGGAGAAGAACAAAAAGATTAAGAAGAAGAAGACTAAGAAAAAGAAGACGAAGAAGTAGAAGTGAAAGAAGAAAATGAAAAAGAAGAAGTAGAAGAAGACAAAGATGATGAAGATGAACAAGAAGAAGATAGTGATGAAGAAGAAGATGAAGAAAAAGAAGAAGATTAAGAAGAAGAAGAAGAAGAAGAAGAAGAAGAAGAAGAAGAAGAAGGAGAAGGAGAAGAAGCAGAAGAAGAATAAGGGGAAGAAGAAGAAGAAGAAGAAGAAGAAGAAGAAGAATAAGAAGAAGAGGAAGAAGAAGAAGAAGGAGAAGGAGAAGAAGGAGAAGGATAAGAAGCAAAAGGAGAAGAAGAAGAAGAAGATCAAGATGATGAAGATGAAGAAGAAGAAGATAGTGATGAAGAAGAAGATGAAGAAAAAGAAGATTAAAAAGAAGAAGAAGAAGAAGAAGAAGAAAATGAAGAAGAAGAAGATGAAGAAGAAGATAAATTAGAATAAGAAAGAGAACAACAAGAACATGAAGAAGAAGAAGAAGAAGAAGAAGACAAAGAAGATGTGGAAAAGAAAGAATGAAGAGCATGAAGTAGAAGGAAAAGAAGAAGAAGAAGAAGAAGAAGAAGAAGACGAAGAAGGAGAAGAAGAAAAAGAAGGAGAAAAAGGAGAAGAAGAAGAAGAAAAAAGAGAAGGAGGAGAAGAAGAAGAACTAGAAGAAGAAGAAGAAGAAGAATGAGAAGAAGAAGAAGAAGAAGAAGAAGATGATGATGAAGAAGAAGAAGAAGAAGAAGAAAAGGAAGAAGAATGAGAAGAAGACAAAAAAGAAGCTGAAGAAGAATAAGTAGAAGAAGATGAAGAAGAAGAAGAGGAAGAAGAAGAAGAAGAAGAAGTAGAAAGAGATGAAGAAGAAGAAGAAAAGAAAGAAGTGGAGGAAAAGGAAGAAGAAGAAGAAGAATAAGAAGGAAGAGGAGGAAGAAGAAGAAGAAGATTATGAAATAGGAGAAGAAAAAGAAGAAGAAGAAGAAGAAGAAGAAGAAGAAGTAGTAGTAATAATGGAGGAAGAATAAGAAGAAGAAGAGGAAGAGAAAGAAGAAAGGGAAGAAGAAGAAGACGAAAGAGAAGAAGAAGAAGAAGAAGAAGAAGATGAAGAAGTAGAAGTAGAAAAGAAGAACGGGAAGAATAAGAAGAAGAAGAAGAAGTAGAAGAAAAAGAAGAGGAAGAAGGCAAAGAAGAAGAAGAAGAAGAACAACAACAACAACAAGAAGAAGGAGAAGAAGTAGGAGTAGAAGATGAAGAAGAAGAAGAAGAAAAAGATAAAGAGGAGGAAGAAGTAGAAGAAGAAGAATATAAAGAGGAAGAACAATAAAAAGAAGAAGAAGAAGAAAAAGATGATAATGATGATGATGAAGAAGAAGAAGAAGAGGCAAAAGATGGAGAAGTTGAAAACGAAGAAGAAGAAAATGAAGAAGAAGAAGAAGAAGAAGAAGAAGAACACGAAGCAGATAGAGAAGAAGAAGATGAAGAAGAAGAAGATGAAGAAGAAGAAGAAGTAGAAGAAGAAGTGGTAGAAGAAGAAGATGACAATGAAGAAGAAGATGACGACGATGAAGGAAATAAGAAGAAGAGGAAGAAGAAGAGGAAGAAGAAGAAGAAGAAGAAGAAGAAGAAGAAGAGGAAGAGGAAGAAGAAGAAGAGGAAGAGGAAGAAGAAGAAGAAAAAGAGGAAGAAGAAGAAGAAGAAGTGGATGATGAAGAAGAAGAAGAAGAAGGAGGAGGAGGAAAAGGAGAAGGAGGAGGAAAAGTAGAAGGAGAAAAAGAGGTGGAAGAAGAAGAAGAAGTCGAAGAAGATAAAGTCAAAGAAGAGGAAGGAGAAGAAGAAGAAGAAGAAGATGATGATGATGAAGAAGAAGATGATGAATAAGGAGAAGAAGAAAAGCAAGAAGAGGAAGATGATGAAGAACAAGAATAAGAAGAAGATGAAGTAGAAAAAAAGAAGAAGATGGAGAAGAAGGAGGAGAAGAAGAAAGAGAAGAGGAAGAAGAAGAAAAAGAATAAGAATCAGTAGAGGTAGAGGAAGAAGAAGATGATGAAGAAGAAGAAGATTAAGAAGAAGAAAAGAAGAAGAAGAAGAAGGAGAAGAAGAAGATGATGATGATGAAGATGAAGAAAAAGATGAAGATGAAGGGAAGAAAAAGAAGAGGAAGAAGATGAAAAGGAAGAAGAAGAGGAAAAAGAAGAAGATGAAGAGGAAGGAGAAGAAGAAGACGTAGAAAAAAAAGAAGAAGCAGAAGAAGGATAGGAAGACAATGAAGAAAAAGAAGAAGAAAAAGAAGAAGATAATGGGGATGAAGAAGAAGAAGAAGAAGGAGAGGGAGAAGAAGAAGAAGAAGAATATAGAGAAGGAGAAGAAGAAAAAGTAGAAGAAGAAGATGAAAAAGAATTAAAAGTAGTAGAAGAAAATGATGAGAAAGAAGAAGAAGAAGAAGATGATCAGGAAGAAGAAGAAGAGGAAGATGTTGAAGAAGAAGAAGAAGATGAAGAACAAGAGGAAGAAGAAGAAAAAGGCAAAGAAGAAGGAGAAGAGGAGAAAGAAATAGAAGAAGAAAAAGAGGAAGATGATGAAGAAGAAGAAGAAGATGAAGAATAAGAGGAAGAAGAAGAAAAAGGAAAAGAAGAAGGAGAAGAGGAGAAAGAAATAGAAGAAGAACAAGAAGAAGAAGAACAAGAACAAAAAAAAAGAAGAAAAAAAAGAACATGAAGACAAAGAAGGAGAAGAAGAAAAAGGCAAAGAAGAAGAATAAGAAAAATAAGAAGAAGAAGAAGAAGTAGAAGAAGTGGAAGGAGAAGAAGAAGAAGGACAATAAGGAGATGATGATGAAGAAGAAGAAGAAGAAAAGAAGGGGAAGTGCAAGAAGAAAATGAAGAAGAAGATGAAGAAGACGAAGGAGAAGAATAAGACGACAAAGAAGAAAGAGTAGAAGGACAAGAAGAAGAAGAAGAAAAGAAAGAAGAAGGAGAAGAAGAAAGGAAGAATAGGAAGAATAAGAAGCTGAGGAAAAAGAAGAAGAGGAAAAAGTAGAAGAAGAAGAAGAAGAAGAAGAAGAAGAAGAAGAAAAATAAAAAGGAGGAGGTGAAGAAGAAGAAGAAGTTGAAGGAGAAAAAGAAGTAGAAGTTGAAGAAGAGGAAGAAGTAAAAGAAGAAAAAGAGTGAGATGATGACGAAGAAGATGAAAAAGAAGAAGTACTAAAAGAGCAGGAGGAAGAAGAAGAAGAAGAAGCAGAAGAAGCAGAAGAAGAAGAAGGAGAAGAGGAGAAAGTGTAAGAATAAGAATTTGAGGAAAAAAGAAGAGAAAGAAGTAGAAGTAGAACAAGAAGAAGAAGAATAAAAAGGAGGAGGAGGAGAAGAAGAAGAAGTGAAGAAGAAAAAGAAGTAGAAGAAAAATAAGAGTAAGAAGAAGAAGAAGAAGAAGGAGAAGTAGTAGAAGAAGAAGAAGATGTAGAAGAAGAAGAAGAAAAAGAGGAGGAAGAAGAAGAAAAAGAAGAATATGATGAAGAAGAAGAAGAAAAGAACACGAAGAAGAAGAAGTAGATAAAGAAGAAGAAGAAGAAGAAGAAGGTGAAGTCGATGAAGAAGAAGTAGAAGAAGAAGAAGAAGAAGACAAAGAAGAAGAAGAAGAAGGAGGAGGAGGAGAAGAAGAAGAAGAAAAAGAAGAAGAAAAAGAAGAAAAAGAAGAAGAAGAGAAAGAAGAAGAAGAAGAGGAATTAGAAGAAGAGGAAGACAAGGAAGAAGAAGAAGAAGAAGAAGAAGAATGCAAAGAAGAAGAACAAAAAGAACATGAAGAAGAGGGGAGGTTTTGGAAGAAGAAGGATAAGAACAAGAAAAAGAAGAAGAAGAAGAAGAAAAAGAAGAAGAAGAAAAAGAAGCTGTAGAAGAAGAAGAAGCTGAAGAAGAAGAATAAGATTAAAATGTAGTAGTAGTAGTAAAAGAAGAGGATAATGATAAAAAGGATGAAGGAGATGGAAGAGAAAGAAGAAGAAGAAAAAGAAGAATAAGAATAAGAGAAGAAGAAGGAGAAGGAGTAGAAGAAGAAGATGATGATGAAGAAGAAGAAGCACAAGAAGAAAATGAAGAAGAAGAACCAAAAGAAGAAGAAGAATAAGAACAATAAGAAGAATAAAAAGGAGGTGGAGGAGGAGGAGAAGAAGAAGTTGAAGGAGAAAAAGAAGTAGAAGTATAAGAAGAGGTAAGTAGAAGAAGTAGAAGAAGTAAAAGAGTAAGATGATCAAGAAGAAGATTAAAAAGAAGAAGAAGAAGTTGTAGTAGTAGAAGAAGTAGAAGTAAAAGAGTAGGAGGAAGAAAAAGAAGAAGAAGAAAAAACAACAAGAAAAAGAAGAAGAGGAGGAAGAGCAGGAAAAAGAATTTGAGGAAAAAAAGAAGAGGAAGAAGTAAAAGAAGAGAAATAAAAAGGAGGAGGAGAAAAAGAAGAAGAAGTTGAAGAAGAAAAAGTAGTAGAAGAACAAGAAATGGAAGAAGTAGAAGAAAAATGAGAATAAGAAGAAGAAGTAGTCGAAGAAGAAGAAGATGCAGAAGAAGAGGAAGAAAAGTGGTGGAAGAAGAAGGAAATGAAGAAGAAGAAGAAGAAGAAGAAGAAGATAAAGAAGAAGAAGAAGGAGAAGAAGAAGAAAAAGAAGAAGAAGAAGAAGAAGAAGAAGAAGAAGAAAAAGAAGAAGAAGAGAAAGAAGAAGACGAAGAAGAATAAGAAGAAGAGGAAGAAGAAGAAGAAGAAGAAGAACCATAAGAAGAACAAGAAGAGGGGGAGGTGTTGGAAGAAGAAGAAGAAGAAGAACAAGAAGAAGAAGAAGAAGCTGTAGAAGATGAAGAAGACAAAGAAGAAGAAGGAGAAGAAGAAGAATAAGATTAAAAAGTAGTAGTAGTAGTAGAAGAAGAAGATGATGATAAAAAAGATGAAGGAGATGGAAGAGAAAGAAGAAGAAGATGAAGAATTAGAAGAAGAAGAAGAAGAAGAAGAAGAAGAAGAAGAAGGAGAAGAAGAAGGAGAATAAGAAGAAGAAGATGATGAAGAAGAAGAAGAAAAAGATGGAGAAGAATAAGAAGAAAAGGAAGAAGAAGAAGAAGAAGACAAAGTAGAAGAAGAAGAGTATGAAGAAGATGATGATGATGAAGAAGAAGAATAATAAGAAGAAGAGGAAGAATATGATGTATAGGAAAAGGAATAAGAGGATCAAGAAGAAGAAGAAGAAGATGAAGGAGAAGAAGAAGGTGAAGAAGAAGCAGAAGGAGAAGAAGAAGAGGAGGAAGAAGACGTTTAAGTGGAAGAAGAAGATGTTGATGATGAAGAAGAAGAAGAAGAAAAAGAGGAAGAAGTAAAAGAAGTAGAAGAAAAAGAAGAAGAAGACTTCGAAGAAGAAGAAGAAGCCGAAGAAGGAAAGGAAGATGATGAAGAAGAAGAAGAGGAAGAAGAAGAAGAAGAAGAAGGTGGTGAAGAAGATAAAGAAGAAGGAGTGGGCGAAGAAGAAGAAGAATATGAAGAAGAAGAAGAATAAGTAGAAGATGAAGATGAAGATGAAGTAGAAGTAATAAAAGAAGATGATAACAAACAAGAAGAAGAAGAAGAAGATCAGGAAGAAGAAGAAGATGATGAAGAAGATGAACAACAAGAGGAAGAAGAAGAAAATGGAAAAGAAGAAGAAGAAGAGGAAGTAGAAGAAGAACAAGAAGAAGAAGCAGAAAAAAAACAAGAAGAAGAAGAAGAAGAAGTGGAAGAAGAAGAAGAAGAAGAAGAAGAAGTGGTAGAAGAAGAGGAAGAAGAATGAGACAAAAGAGAAAAACAAGAACTAGAAGAAGAAAAGAAGGGGAAAAACAAAAAGAAAATGAAGAAGAAGATGAAGAAGGCGAAGGAGAAGAAGAGGACGAACAAGAAAAAGTTGAAGAAGAAAAGATGAAGAAGAAAAAGAAGAAGAAAAGGAAGAAGGAGAATAAGAAAGAAAGAAAAGGAAGAATAAGAAGTTGAGGAAAAAGAAGAAGAGGAAGAAGTAGAAGAAGAAGAAGAAGAAGAAAAATAAGAATAAAAAGGAGGAGGAGGAGAAGAAGAAGAAGTTGAAGAAGAAAAAGAAGTGGAAGTAGAAGAAGAGGAAGAAATAGAAAGAAGAAAAGAATAAGATGATGAAGAAGAAGATGAAAAAGAAGAAGTAGTAGTAGTAGAAGAAGAACTAAAAGAGCAGGAGGAAGAAGAAGAAGAAGAAAAAGAAGAAGAAGAAGAAGAGGAAGAAGAGTAGGAATAAGAATTTGAGGAAAAAATAAGAGGAAGAAGTAGAAGAAGAAGAAGAAGAAGAAGAAGAAGAACAACAACAACAACAAGAAGGAGAAGAATGACAACAAGAAAAAGAAAAGAAGAACTAGAAAAAGAAGGAGAAGAAGAAGAGAAAGAACAAAAAATTGAAGAAGAAGAAGTAGACGAAGAGGACAAAAACAAAGAAGTGAAGAAGAAGAAGGGGAAGAAGAAGAAGAAAAAGAAGAGGAAGAAGTAGAAGATGAAGAAAAGAACAAGTGCAAGAAGAAGTGTAAGATGAAGTAAAAGAAGATGAAGA
>JAIUJO010003077.1:12500-15000 GCA_023846275.1 Vanilla planifolia | reverse complement strand
TCTTCTTCTTCTTATTCTTCTTCTTCATCTTCATCATCATCTTCTTCTTCATCTTCTTTCTTCTTCTTCTTCCTCATCTTCTTCCTCTTCTTCTTCTTCTTCTTCTCATTCTTCATCTTCTTCTTCTTATTGTTCTACTTCTTCTTCTTCACCTTTTTCTTCATTTTCTTCTTCTTCTTCTTCTTCTTCTTGTACTTCTTTTACTTCTTATTCTTCCTCTAATTCTTCTTCTCCTTCTTCTTCTTCTTCTTCCTCATCTTCTTCTTCTTCTTCTTATTTTTAATTTTCAACTTCTTCTTCTCCTTTTTTCTTCTTCTTCTAGTTCTTCTTCTTCTTCCTCTTCTCCGTCTACTTGATCTGCTTCTACTTCTTCTTCTTCAACTTCTTCTTCTTCTACTTCTTTTTCATCTTCTTCTTCTTCATCTTTTCTTCGTCTACTTCATCTTCTTCTTCTTCTTCTTCTTTTTCTTCTTCTTCTTCTTCCACTTCTTCATCTTCTTCTTCTTCTTCTTCTTCTTCTTCTTCCTCCTCCTCCTCCTCCTCTTCTTCTTCTTTCTCCTCTTATTCCTCTTCTTCTTCTTCTTTTTCTTCTTCATATTCCTATTCTTGTCCTTCTCCCTCCTCCTCCTCCTCTTATTATTGCACTTCTTGTACTTCTTCTTCTTCTTCTTCTTCTTCATCTTCTTCTTCATATACTACTTCTTCTATTTCTTCCTCTTCTTCTTCTTCTTCTTTAACTTCTACTTCTTCTTCTTCTTCTTCTTCTTCTTCTTCTACTTCTTCACCATCTTCTTTTTCTTCTTCTTATTCTTCTTGTTCTTCTTCCTCTTCTTCTTCTTCTTCTACTACTACTACTACATCTTCTACTTCTCATTTTTCTTTTTCTTCTTCATCATCATCATCATTATCATCATCATTTTCTTGTTCTTCTTCTTCTTCATCATCTTCTTCTTCTACTAATTCTTCTTTTCTTCTTCTTCTTCTTCTTCTCAATTTTCTTCTTCTTCTTATTCTTCTACTTCTTCTTCTTCTTCATTTTCTTCTTCTTCTTCTTCTTCTTCTTCTTCTACTTCTACTTCTTTTGCTTCTTCGTCTTGTTCTTTCTCTAATTCTTCTTCTTCTTCTTCTTCATCTTCTTCTTCTCCTTTGTCTTCTTGTTCATCTCATTCTTATTCTTATTCTTCTTCTTCTACTACTTATTCTTATTCTTTTTCTTCTTCTTCTTCCTCTTCTTCATCCTTTTCTTCTTCTTTTTCTTCTTCTTCTTCTTCTTCTTCTTCTACTTCTTCTTCTACTTCTTCTTCTTCTTCTTCTTCTTCTTCCTCTTCTTCTTCTTCTTCTCCTTCTTCTTCCTCTTCTACTTCTTCTTCTTCTTCTTGTTCTTCTTCTTTTCCTTCTTCTTCTTCCTCTTCTTCTCTTTCATCACCATCATCTTCTTCTTCTTATTCTTCTTCTTCTTCTTCTAATTCTTCTTCTTTTTCTCCCTCATCATCTTCTTCTTCTTCCCCTTCTTCTTCATCTTTTTCTTGTTCTTCCTCTTCTTCTTCATCTACTCCTTTTGCTTCTTCTTCTTCTTCTTCTTCCTCTTCCTTTTCTTCTTCTTCTTCTTCTTGCACTTTTGCTTCTTCTACTTCTCATTTTTCATCTTTTTCTTCATTTTCAACTTCTTCTTCTTCTTCTTCTTCTTCTTCTTCCCCTTCTTCCTCTTCTTTTTCTTCTACTTCTTCTTGTTGTTTCTTCTTTTTCTTTTTCCTCTTCTTCTTTTTCTTCTTCTTCTCCTTCATTATCTTCTCCTTCATTTTCTTCTTCATCTTCTTCTTCTTCTTTTTCTTCTTCTGCTTCTTCTGTCACTTCTTCTTCTACTTCTTTCACTTCTTCTTCTTCTACTTCTTCTTCTTCTTCCTCTTCCTTTTTTTTCTTCTTCTTGTTCTTCTACATCTTCTTCTTCTTTTTCTTCTTCTTCTTCTTGCTCTTCTTCTTCTTCTTCATCTTTTTCTTACACTTCTTCTTCTTCTTCGTCTTCTTCTTCTTCTTAATCTTCTTATTGTCCTTTTTTTTTCCTCTCCTTCTTCTTCTTCTTCTTCTTCTTATTCGTCTTCTCCTTCTTGTCTTTCTTTTTCTTCTTTTTCTTCTTCTACTCCTTCCCATTCTTCTTCTTCTTCTTCTACTTCTTCTTCTTCTTCTTCCTACTGCTCCTCCTCCTCTTCTTCTTTTTCTTCTTCTACTTCTTCTTCTTCTTCTTCTTCTTATTGCAAATCATCATCACCTTCTTGTTCTTGTTCTTCTTTTTCTTCCTATTCTTATTCTTCTTCTTCTTCTTCCTCCACTTCTTCTTCCCTTCCTTTCTCTTCTTCTTCTTCTACTTCATCTACTTCTTCTTCTTCTTCTTCCTCTTCTTCTCCTTCTTCTCCTTCTTTTTCTTCTTCTTCTTGTTGTTCTTCTTCCTCTTCTTCTTCCTCGTATGCTTCTTATTCTTTTGTTGTTTTTCTTCATCTTCCTC
>JAIUJO010003845.1:0-32653 GCA_023846275.1 Vanilla planifolia | reverse complement strand
CTAACCTAGCTAAACTCTAATCTACTCTACTCGACTCTAACCTAGCCTAGCTAACCTAGCATAGCCTAACCTAGCTCTGCTCTACTTTGCTCTACTCTGCTCTACCTTACTCTTCGCTACTTTACTTTTCTCTTCTTTACTTTACTCTACTATGCTCTACTCTACTTTACTCTACTTTAACCAAGCCTAGCCTAGCCTAACCTAACCTGACTCCACAAAACTCTACTCTACTCTATTATACTTTACTTGAGCATAGCCTATCCTATCTTAGCCTAGCCTTGCCAAGCCTAGTCTAGCTTGACCTAGCCCTACTATACTCTACTTTATTCAGCTATACTCTACTTTACTCTACTCTACTCTACTCTACTGTATTCTACTCCACTCTACTCTAGCCAACTCTAGTCTACTCTAACTTAGCCTAGCTTAACAAAACCTAGCTCTACTCTTCTCTGCTTAGCTCTTCTCAACTGTACTCTACTCTGCTCTTCACTTCTCTATTCTGCTCAGCTCTACTCTATTATTATCTACTCTACTCTACTCAGCTCCTGCCTAGCCTATCCTAGCCTAGGCTAGCCAAGCTTTACTCTACCTTACTCTACTCTACTCTACTTTACTCTACTCTACTCTACCCTAGCCTAGCCTAACCTAGCTCAACTCTAATTTGCTAGTCTTTGTTATGCTCTACTCTGCTATGCTCTACTCTATTTTGCTTTACTTTGCTCTGCTCAAATCTACTCTACTCTCCTCTGCTCTGCTTTTCTCAACTCTGCTCTACTCTACTTTACTCTTCTCTACTCTTCTATACTCTACCCTAGTTTATCCTCAGCCTAGTCTAACCTAGCCTTACCAAGCTCTACTCTACTATAGTCTACTCTACTCTACTCTAACCTAGCCTAGCCTAACTTAGCTCTACTCTACTCTACTATGCTTTAATCTATTATGCTCTGCTCTGCTCTACTGCTCTCATCTATACTGTGCTCTACTCTGCTCTACTCTATTCTACTATACACTACTCTAGCCTAGTCTAGCCTAACCTATCCGAGCTCTACTCTACTTTACTTAACCCTAACCTAGCTTAGCCTAGCTTAACCTTGCTTCACCCTACTCTCCTCTTCTCTGCTCTGCTCTGCTCTCCTTTATTGTCTCTAATTTTCTTTACTCTACTTTGCTCTTCTCTGCTCTACTATACTCTACTTTACTCTACTCTACTATACTCTACTCTACTTTATTCTACTCTAACTTAGCCTAACCAAGCTCTGCTCTGCTATACTTTTCTCTACTCTAGTCTACCCTGCTCCACTTTAGTTTACTTTAGCCAAGACTAACCTAACCTTTCTCTACTAAATTCAACTCTACTCTACCCTACTTGAGCCTAGCATAACCTTACTTAACCTAGCCTAGCCTAGCTTCACCTAGCACTACTCTACTCTGCTTGACTGTAATCTACTCTATTCTACTCTTCTCTACTCTGCTCTACTCTACTCTAACCTAGGCTAACCTTTCCTAGTTTAGCTTAACCTAGCCTTAATCTACTCTGCTCTACTCTTCTTCACTCTGCTATGCTTTGCTCAACTTTTCTCTATTCTACTCTACTCTACTCTATTTTTTCCCTACTCTGTTCTACTCCACTTTTACTCTACTTAACTCTACTAAAGCTTAGCCTTGCATAGCCTAGCCTAGCCTAACAAAGCTCAACTCTAAACTACTCTACTCTATATGAGCCTAGCCTTGCTTGGCTTACCCTTGCCTATCCTAGCTTAGCCTAGCCTAACCTAGCTCTACTCTACTCTACTCTAATCCACTCTATTCTAGCTAGCCTAACTTAACCTTACCTAACCTAGCTTTACTGTACTCTACTCTACTATAGCCAAGCTTAGCCAGCCTATCCTAGCCTTGCCTAGCTTAGCCTATCCATACTCTACTCAGCTCTGCTCTACTCCATATTACTCTACTCTACTCAGCTCTGCTCAACTCCACTATGCTCTTCTTTACACTATTATATTATGCTCCATGCTAGCTTAGCCAAACCTAACCTAGCTCTACTCTATTCTACTCTATTCAAGCCTAGCCTATCCTAGCTTAGTCTAGCCTAAGCTAGTCTAACTTTACCTTGCTTTATTCTACTCTACTCCCCTCTACTGTAATCTAGCCTAGCTTAGCCTAACTTAGCTCTACTCTACTCTGCTCTGCTCTATTCTACTCCACTATACTCTATTCTACTATACTCTACTCTACTCTTCTCTACTCTATTATAGGTTAGCCTATCTTAGCTTAACTTAGCTCTACTCTACTCTACTTTACTCTATTCTACTCTACTCTACTTTACTCTACTCAACTCTACTCTAACCAAGCCTAACCTTGCTCTGCTCTACTCTACTCTGCTCTACACTGCTCTACTCTACTCTACTATAGCACAGTCAAGCCTAACCAAGCCCAGCCTAGCCTAACCCAGCTCTACTCTACTCTGCTCTTCTCTGCTCTACTATGCTTTGCTCTACTTTCTACTACACTGCTCTACTTTGATCTGCTTTGCTCTACTTTGCCATGCTCTACTCTGCTATGCTTTGTTCGACTCCACTCTACTCTACTCTACTTTAGCCTAGCCTAGCCTAACCTAGCTCTACTCTACTCTGATTTACTCTACTTTACTGTAATTTACTTTACTCTACTCTACTCTGCTCTATTTTGCTATACTCTATATTGCTCTATTCTACTCTACTCTATTCTAGTTAGGTCTGCTCTAGTCTAGCCTTGCCTAATTTACCTCAACTCTATTTTACTTTATTCTACTCTACTCTACTCTACTCTAGCTTAGCCTAGCCATTTCTAGCCTAACCTAGCTTCACCTTGCCTAACTTAGCTCTAATCTTCTTTGCTCTACTCTAATATCCTCTACTTTACTCCACTCTACTCTAACTTAGCCTAACATAGCTTAACCTAACCTAACTCAATTCTACTTTACTTTATTATACTTTATTCTACTCTACTCTAGCCTAACCTTGCCTAGCCTAGCTTAACCTAGCTCTGCTTTGCTCTACACTACTCTACTCTGCTACACTCTGCTCTACTCTACTCTGCTTTCTCTACTCTACTATACTCTCCTTTACTCTAGCCTAACCTAACATAACTAGCTTTGCTCTTTATCTACTTTACTCTACCTTAACCTACTTTACTCTACTCTAGCCTAGCTTAACCTAGCTTAACCAAGCCTTACCTAGTTTTTCTCTACTGTACTCTACTCTGCATTACTCTACTCTACTTTGCCCTACATTTTGTACTCTACTCTACTCCCTTCTACTCTGTTATGCTCTTCTTTACTTTACTCTGGTCTACTCTGCTTTGCTCTACTCTACTCCACTCTATTTTACTTTGCTTTGCTTTGCTCTTCTCTGCTCTGCTCTACTCTTTTCTACTCTACTCTACTCTACTTTGCTATGCTTTATTCAGCTCTGCTCTCCTCTCCTCTCCCTTACTCACCTCTCCTCTTGTCTCCAATCCTTTCCTCTCCTCTCCTTTACTCTACTCTATACTTTATTCTACTCCACTCTACTATACTCTAAATCACTTTACTCCACTCTACTCTATTATATTCTACTTTACCTTACTCTAGCCTAGGCAAGCCTAGCTTTACCTAATCTAGCCCTACTCTTCCCTACTTTACTATACTCTGCTCTAGCTTAGCCTAGCCTAGACCAACCAAGCTCTACTCCATTCTATTTTACCCTACTATACACTAGCTTATCCTAGCATAGAATAACCTAGCTTTACACTGCTCAACTTTGCTCTGCTCTATTCTACAATGTATTGCTCTACTCTGCTCTACTTTATATTACCCTGGTCTTCTCTTCTACTCTACTCTGCTCTTCTTTTCAATACTTTGCTCTCCTCTACTATGCTCTACTATCCTCCCCTCTACTCTACTCTATTCTGCTCTGCTCTACTCTACTCTACTCTACTATACTCTACTCTATTCTACTCTACTTTTCTCTACTCTGCTCTACTCTAGCTTAGCTTAACCTTGTCTAGCCTAGCCAAACATAGCTTTACTTTACTTTCCTCTAGCCTGGCCTAACAGAGATCTACTCTACTCTACTCTACTCTACACTACTCCACTCTAACCTAGCCTAGACTAGCCTAACTTATCATTGCTTTGCTCAACTCTACTCTACTTTACTCTGCTCCTCTCTGCTCTGCTCTACTCTACTCTAACCTAGCTTAGCCTAACAATGCTCTGCTCTATTCTACTATTCTTTATGCTACTTTACTCTTCTTTACTCTACCATACTTAGCCTAGCCTTGCCTACCCCAGCCTAGCCTAACTTAACTCCACTCTACTCTACTCAACTCTACTATGTTATAATCTACTCTACTCTATGCCACTCTACTCTACCCCACTCTACTCTACTCTACTCTAACCTAGCCTTGCATAACCTAGCCTAACCTTGATCTACTCTGCTCTACTCTACTCTATCCTAGCATTGCCTAACCTAGCTATACTCTTCTCAGCTCTGTTCTGCTCAACTTTGCTTTACTCTGTTCTGCTTCCCTCTACTCTACTCTATTCTGCTGTACACTACTCTGCTCTGCTCCACTCTCTTCTACTCTACTCTACTCTATCCCACTCTGCTCTACTCTACTTAACTCTACTCTATTATACGCTGCTCTAACTTAGCTTAGCCAAGCCTAACCAAACTTAGCTTTGCTCTATTCTACTATACTAAGCTCTACTCTACTCGACTATACTCTAGCCTAGCCTAGGCAAGCCAATCCTGGCCTAACTTAGCCTGGCCTAGCTTAGCCTAACCCACCTCTACTCCACTCTACTCCACTCTACTCTATTCTTCTCTACTCTACTCTACTATACGCTATCCTAACCTATTCGAGCTAAACTTAGCCTTGTTATACTTTGCTATACGCTACTCTGCTCTACTTTACTTTACTCTACACTACTCTACTCTACTCTACTCTATATTACTCTACTCTACTCTACTCTTCTACTTCGCTCTGCTCTATTATACTCTATTCTGCTCTACTCTACTCTACTATACTATACTATACTATACTCTACTCTATTATACTCTACTCTATCCTATTATACTCTAGGCTAACCTAACAAAGCTCTATTATACTTTATTCTACCCTAATCTACTCTAATCTACTCTACTCTAGCCTAGCCTAGGCTAGCCTTGCTTTGCTAATCATAGCCTAGCCTAACCTTACTCTACTATACTCTTCTCTACCCTAACCTAGCTTAGCCTAGCCTGACCATGCTTTACTGTAATCTACTATACTCTACTCTACTCTACTCTAGCCTAGTATTGCCTAGCATAGCCTTGCTTAAGCTAGCTCTTCTCTTCTCTACTCTACACTGCTATGCTATGTTATGCTCTACTCTACTCAGTTCTTCTCTGCTCTACTCTACTCTACCCTTCTCTTCTCTGCTCTTCTCTTTAACTTAACCTAGCCTAACCTAGCTCTACTCTAGTCTACTCTACTCTAGCCCAACCTAGCTTAGACTTGCCTACCCTAGCTTAGCTTAGCCTAGCCTAACTTAGCCTAGACTACCTTAGCTCTACTCTACCTAACTATACTTTACTCTACTCTTCTCTACTCTGCTCTACTCTACTTTAACCTACACTACTCTACTCTACTCTACTCTAATCTAACCTAGCCATGCCTAGCCTAGCTTAACCTAGCTCTACTTCACACTACTCTACTCTACACTGCTCTATTATTACCTAGTCTATCCTAACATAGCCTAGCCTTGCCTAACTTAACCTAACTCTGCTCTACTCTGCTCTACTCTACTCTTCTCTACTCAGCTATGCTTTACTTTATTATTATCAGCTCTATTATCATCTACTCTTCTCTGCTCTACTCTTCTTTGCACTACTATGCTCTACTCTACTATGCTCTACCCTACATTACACTACTCTGCTTTGCTCTACTCTACTTTACTCTGCACTGCTTTTCTCTACTATGCTTTGCTCTACTCTGCTATACTTTACTCTACTCTAATTTACTCTACTCTACACTATTATACTCTACTACACTCTACCCTAGCCTAACCTAACCTAACCTAGCCTAAACTAGTTGTACTCTACTCTACAATACTACTCTACTATAGCCTAACTCAGCCCATCTTATGTTAGCCTAGCTTAACCTAACCTTGCTCAACTCTCCTCTACTCTACTCTAGCCTAGCTCTACTCTCCTCTTCTTTGTTCTACTCTACTATGCTCTACTCTCCTTTACTCTGCTTTGCTCTACTCTACCCTACCTTGCTCTAGTCTAATGTACTTTGCTCTACTCTATTTTATTCTACTCTACTCTACTCTATTATGCTCTACTTTACTCTACTCCGCACTTTCGTGTTCTTCCTCTTTCTCCTCTCTTCTCCTTTACTTTACTATACTCTACTCCACTCTACTCTATCATATGCTAATCTACTCTACTCTACTCTATTATGCTCTACTCTATTATACTCTACTCTACTCTACTCTACTCCAGCTTAGCCTAGCCTAGTCTTACCTAGCCTAATCTTGCTCTACTCTACTCTACTCTACTTCAACCTGCCCTATCACACCTTAGCCTAGCCTTCCTTAGCCTAGCCTAGCCTGACTTAACTCTACTCTACTCGACGCCATTGTACACAACTCTACTTTATAATACTCTATCCTAGCCTAGTCTGCCATAGCTTAGCCTAACCTAGTCTAGCTTAACTCTAATCAACTTTGCTCTGCTCTACTCTACTATACTTTACTCTATACTACTCTACTCTACTCTACTATATTCTACCCTACTCTACTCTGCTCTACTCTTTCGCTCTACTCTGTTATGCTCTAGTCTACTCTGCTCTGTTCTTCCCTACTCTCCACCAATCTATGCTATTCTGCTCCACTATACTCTACTATACTCTACTCTACTCTACCCTAATCTACTCTACCATACTCCACTCTACTCTACTTTACTCTACTCTACTATGACATAGCCTTGCCTAACCAAGCTCTACTCTATTCTACTATACTCTGGTCTAGCTTAGCCTAGCTTATCCTAGCTCTATTCTACTCTAATCTACTTTACTCTTCTCTACTCTGCTATACTCTACTCAGCTCAGCTCAGCTCTACTTTGCTCTGATCTACTCTACTCTACTCTACTCTACTCTACCCTACTCAACTCAACTCTATTCTTCTCTGGCCTAGCCTAGCATAACTTAACCTAGCTCTACTCTACTCTACTCTACTCTACTTTACTTGACTCTAGCCTAGCCTAACTTAACCTAGCCAAGCCTAAAATAATTATGCTCTGCTCTAATCTTCTCTACTCTATTATGCTCTACTCTACTTTACACTACTCTATTCATCTCTACTCTAATCTTCTCTACTCTACTCAAGCTAGCCTAACCTAGCATAGCCTCACTTAGACTAACGTTACTCTAGTCTACTCTGCTCTACAATACTCTACTCTACTCTACTATACCTTATCCTACTCTAGTCTACTCTACTCCACTCTAACCTAGCGTAACTAGGCCTAACTTAACCCAACTTAGCTCTACTCTCCTCCACTCTGCTTTGCTCATCTCTACTCTGCTCTACTCAACATTATTCTACTCTACCCAATTCTTATCTGCTTTACTATGTTTTACTATAGTCTACACAGCTCCACTCTACTCGACTAAACTCTATCCTAAGATAGCCTTGCCTAGCCTACCTTAATCGACTTCTACTATGCTCTACTCCACTCTACCCTACTCTACTCTAGCCTAGCTTAGCCTTGTCTTTCCTTGCCTAGCCTAGCCTAACCTTACTCTACTATAATCTACTTTACTCTACTCTACTCAACTTTAACCTAACTAAGACTAACCTACCCTAACCTAGCTCTACTACACTCTACTCTAGCCTAGCCTAGCTTAACCTAACCTAACACTACCCAGCTCTACTCTGCACTACTCTTCTCTGCTCTACTCTTCTCCACTCTTCTCTGCTCTACTATACTATAGCATATCCTAGCCTAACCTAACCTAACCTAGCTCTATTCTACTCTACTTGACTCGACTCTACCCTAGCCTAACCTAGCCTAGCCTTGCCTAGCCTCACTTAACCTAATCTAGCTTTATTCTACTCTACTCTGCTCTACTCTACTCTACTTTATTCTACTTTGCTCTACTCTCCTCTACAAACCTAACCTAATGTAGCCTATCCTAAACTAGGTCTACTCTACTCAACTCTACTCCATGCTATGCTACTCAAGCTTACTTAACCTTGCTTAGCCAAGCCTAGCCTAGCCTAACCTCACTCTACTCTACTCTACAATACTCTAGTATACTCTACTCTACTCTACTCTACCTTACTCTTCTCTGCTCTACTCCTTCTACAACCTAGCCTAACCTAGCTCTATTTTACTCTACTCTGCTCTACTCTTCTCTGCTCTATTCTACTCTATTCTTCTCTACTTTGCTTTAATCTACTCTGTCATACTCTACCCTATTCTTCTCTAAACTATTCTAGCAAGACCTAGCCTAGCCTAATCGAGCTCTACTCTATTCCACTCTACTCTAGCTTAGCCTAGCCTTGCCTTGCCTAGCCAAGCTTACCCTAGCATAGCCTAACCAAGCTCAACCCTACTCTACTCTACTCTACTCTACTTTAACCTTATATTGCCTAACCTAGCCAAACCTAGCTCTACTCTCCTCTACTCTGCTTTAGCCTAGTTAGCCTAGCCCAGCCTAGCCTTACCTAGCCTATCCTAGCTTAGCCCAACAAAACTCTGCTTTGCTCTACTATATAATGCCATAGTTTGCTTTACTCTACTTTGCTCTAATATGCTCTATGCTACTCAACTCCACTCTACTCTACTCTAACCTACTCTACTCTAGCCTAGCCTAATCTAGCTCTACTCTACTCCACTCTACTCTACCCTAATCAACTCTACTCTACTCTACTATACTCTACTCTATTCTACCCTACTCTACTCTACTCTACTCTACTCTACTCTTGCTTAGCTTAGCTTAACCTAGCCTAACATAGCCTAGCCTTACCTCAGTCTACTCTACTTTACTCTACACTACTCTCTATGCACTACTCTACATTTTTCTCTTCTATTCTATTCTACTCTACTCTTCTCTGGTCTATTATGCTCTACTCTACCCTACTTTTTTTTCCTCTTCTCTACTCTACTCTCTTCTACTATACTCTACTTTACTCTACCCTACTCAAACCTTGCTTAACCTAGCCTAGCCTAACCTAGCTCTACTTTATTCAACTCAACTCTACTCTACTCTAGCCTAACCTAACCTAACTCTACTTTGCACTGCTCTACTCTTGTCTACTCTACACTGCTCTACTCTACTTTGCTCTGCTCTACTCTGGTCTACTCTACTCTACTCTACTCAACTCTGCTTTACTCAAATCTACTCTACTCAACTTTGTTATACTATACTCTAGCCCTTCCTAGCCTAACCTAGCTCTACTCTACACTACTCCACTATGCTCCACTCCACTCTGCCAAGCCAATCCAAAACCAAACCTAACCTAGCCTAACCTAGCTCTACTCTACTCTACTCTACTCTATTCTACTATACTATACTCTACTCTAACCTAGCTTAGCCTAGCATAGCTTACCCTAGCTCAACCTTACTCTACTATTCTCTAGCCTAACCTAGCATAGCCAAGCCTAATTTAGCTCTACTCTACCATACTCCACTCTACTTTACTAAAATTCACACTACTCAAGCCTACCCTAGCCTAATGATGCCTAACTTAGCCTAGCCCAGCCTTACTTACCTCTACTTTTCTCTGCTCTATTCTACTCTGTTATGCTCTTCTCTACTCTACTCTCCTCTACTTTGCTACACTTCACTCTACTCTGCTTTGCTATGCTCTGCTCTATTCTACTCTACTCTTCTCTACTCTACTCTACTCTACTCTACTCTACTTTAACCTAGCCTAGCCCAACCTAACCTAGCTCTACTCTACTCTACTCTACTATACTATACTTACTCTACTCTAGCCTTGCCTAGCCAAGCCTAGCATAGCCTAGCCCAACCATACCTAGATTAACCTAGCTCTAACCTACTATATTATGTTATACTATACTATACTCTACTCTAATCTACTCGACTCTAACCAATCCTAGCCTAGCCTAACATAGCCTAACCTTGCTCTGCTATACTATGCTCTGCTCTACTCTACTATACTCTGCTCTACTCTACTCTGCTCTGCTTTATTCTGCTTTACTCTACTCTACTCTACTTTTCTCTTCTCTACTCTACTCTACTCAACTCTTCCTTACTCTATTCTGTTATACTATACACTACTCTAACTAGCTTAAGCTCACTTAGGTTAGCTCAACCTAGCTCTACTCTTCTTTATTCTACTCTACTCTACCCTATCCTTCTCTCCTTTGCTCTGCTCTGCTCTACTCTCGCCTAGCCTAGCCATGCCTAACCTAGCCTAATTGAGCTCTACTCTATTCCACTCTACTCTACTCTACTTTACTCTAGCCTAGTCAAGCATACCTCTACTTAATCAAGATTAACCTAGCTTTACTCTACTCTACTCTACTACACTATCCTCTACTCAACTCTACCCCACTCTAATCTTCTCAACTATAACCTAGCCTAGCCTAGCTTAGCTTAGTTTAACCTAGCTTTAGTCTGCTTTGCTTTACTCTAGCCTGCACTACTCTACTCTTCTCTGCTCTTTTCTACTTTGCACTACTCTGCTCTACTTTTATCGTCTCTACTCTGCTTTACTATACTTTGCTTTGCTTTTCTTTGCACTGCTATACTCTACTCTACTCTACACTGGACTACCCTAGGCTAACCTTACTCTACTATACTCAACACAACTCTAGCCTAGCCTAGCCTAACTTAGCTCTACTCTACTCTATTCTACTCTAGCTTAAGTTAGCCTAGCCTAGCCTTACTTAGCCTAATCTAGCTTAGCTAACCTTACTCTGCTTAGTACTACTCTACACTGTTATGCTCTGCTCTACTCTACTTCGCTCTACTTTGCTCTACTCCACTCTACTATACTTTATATTATTCTAGCCTAGCCTAGCCTAACCTTGCCTAACCTACCTCTACACTTGTCTACTCCACTCTACTCTACTCTACCTTACTCTACTCTGCTCTACTCTACTTGGCTTTACTCTACTCTAGCCTAGCCTAACCTAGCATAACATAGCCTAGCCTAGCATAACCTCACTCTACTCTACATTGCTCTACCCACTCACCTCTACTATACTTTTCTCTACTCTATTCTACTCTGTTATACACTACTTTACTATACTCTATTCTTCTCTTTGTTACTTTGCTCTACTCTACTCTCCTCTACTCTACTCTACTCTACCATACTCTACCCTACTATAACCTAGCTTTGCCAAGCCTAGTCGAACCTAACTCTTCTCTACTCTATATTACCCTACTCTATCCTAGCCTAACCTGGTTCTGCTCTACTTTGCGATACTCTACTCTACTCTACTCTGCTCTGCTCTACACTACTTTACTCTACTCTTCTCTACTCTTCCCTACTCTCCTTTGCTCTTCTCTGCTCTACTCTACTCTACTCTTCTCTATTCTACTCTACTGTACTTTATTCTACTCTACTCTATCTTACACAACTATACTATAGCCTAACCTAGCTTAACTTAGCTCTACTATACTTTACTCTACTCTACTCTACTCTACTCTTCTCCATTGTAGCCTAGCCTAGACTAGTTAAGCTTACCCTAGCCTAGCCTAGCCTAACTTAGCTCTACTATATGTTATTCTACTCTACTCTATTATATTATACTCTACTCTACTCTACTCTAGTCTACTCTATCTTAGCTTAACCTAGCCTACACTAACCTTGCTCTACCTTACTCTACTCTACTCTAACCTAGCATAGCCTATCATATCCTAACCAAGCTCTACTCTGCTCTGTTGTGCTCTCCTCTACATTTTATTACCTTGTTCTACTTTGCTCTACTCTACTCTAGCCTAACCTAGTCTACCATAGCCTAGCTTATCCTGGCCTAGTATAACTTAGCTCTGCTCTTCTATGCTCTACTCTACTCTGATCTACTCTGCTATGCTCCACTCCATTTTGCTCTGCTCTACTCTTCTCTACTTTACTCTGCTTTGCATAGCCTAGCCTAACCTGACCTAGCTCTACTTCTCTCTACTATACTCTAGTCTACGATACTCTACTATACTGTACTCTACTCTACCCTACTCTAACCTAACCTAACTTAGCCTAGCTTAACTTTGCTCTTCTCTACCCTACTTTACTCTAGCCTAACCTAGCCTAGCCTAACCTAGCTCTTCTCTGCTCTTCTTTGCTTTGCTCTATCTTACTCTGCTCTATTCTACTCCACTCTACTTTGCTCTACTCTACTCTACTCTGCTCTACTCCAATCTATTATATTATACTCTAGCCTTTTTTAGCCTAACCAAGCTCTACTCTACACTGCTCTACTCTTCTCTACTCTTATCTAGCCTAGCTTAGCCTATCTTAGCCTAGCTTACTCTAACCTAACCCAGCCTACCTAACCTTCATCTACACTACTCTACTCTACTCTGCTCTACTATACTCTACTTTACACTATTCTACTATAACTTAGCCTAGCCTATCTTAACCTTATTTTACTCTACTCTACTCAGCTCTACTCTACACAGCTCTACTAAGCTCTGCTCTGCTCTACTCTACTCTGCCCTTCTCTGCTATGCTCGACTTCACTTTGCTCTGCTATGTTCTTCTCAGTTCTGCTCTCCTCTACTCTACTCTACCATTGCCTAATCGGCTCTACTCTACTCAGTTATACTCTGCTCTGCTCTACTCTACTCTTACTAGCCTAACCTACCCTCACCTAACCTACTGTTATACCCAGTAAAAAATTTTTATATTAATCTTTAATAAATTAATTTTTGGCTTGGATGATTTCAGATCGACAGTAGGATGAGCCAGGAGCTCAATTAGAGGCTATTGGAATTTCTGAAATTTCTGGGGATTTTTCGGAGCACCGAGGTAATTTTTAAGTAATTTTCCCTGTTTATTTGGATTTATTGGATTTTTGGAAATTCGAAAATCAATTATGATCGGTTATTTTAAAACCGGAAATTTATTTTTATCGCGCGTGAACCGGACCGGAACGGTTCAGCGGAGGCGGTTCGCCGAGTTAGTTTGCGCGTGCGTTCTGATAAGCAGATCAGACGGTCGTGATCGACGGTTGGGATTGAACTGGCTGATCGGGTGCTTACCGTGTCGATAGCGTGTCGACAGCGCGTATCGGGTGCTTACCGTGTCGAAAGCGTGTCAACGGTGCGTAGTGGATTTTCACCGTGTCGGCCAGAAATATAAAACCCTCGCGAAACGATTAGGGTTCGTTCGAACCGACCGATAGAGAGATTTTTCCGGCGTACGGCGCGTGATTCCGGCGGCCTGGCAAGGGGCTTTTTGTGCCTGGAGATTCACGGGAACGCGGAGAGTCGATTGATACCGGATTCGTTCGGTGAGGAGCTGCGGCGAGCTGCGGACGAAGTTCACCGTCGCCGGCGTCGTTGAGGTAGGAAATTCAGAAATTAAATTAGTTATTTAGCAAAATTAAAGCATGGAATATTTTGTTAATGTCTATCTGAGCATGTGATTGAAATTTTGAAGTCGGAAATGCATTGCAGTATTATAATTTTAGCATGTTAGATTTTAGGGTTTCGGAAAATTATACCCGCCGAATTCGGGAAATTTACCAAGCATATGTTGAGTTGATTATGTGCTTAACCATGTTAAGGTGGTTTTCAATTGCTGGAATCGTTTAATTTCTTAAATTGTCAATTAGGGATCGGATGAAACTCCTTCGAAGGAAATTTTGATTTAATCTTAGGAATTAGTGACATCATTGGAATGTTAGGATAGTACGAACATGTTCTCCTTGATCTCGGTCGCCGGAAATCGACGGGGGAAAACGGAATTTCCCGGAGAATTCGTCGGCTAGGGTTTCGCGGGCGTCGGGCGGAGGAAGGAGATGGATTAGGATTTAGTTAATTAGTTAATAATTAATCGTAAATTAATTAATTAACAATTATTAACTTAATTGGCGCGGATGAGAGAGAAGAAAAAGGATTATAATTCGGAAATTAATTCCGAATTTACGGAAATAATTTAATGCGGCGCGGAAGAGAAAAAAAAAACGGGAGGAATTAAATTCGGAAATTTATTCCGAATTTTTGGAAAAAGAAAATGCAGAATATTTAATTCGAAAATTAATCCGAATTTCGGAAAAAGGATTATGGGAAAATTTAATTCGGAAATTTAATCCGAATTTTCGGAAAAATAATTTGTAGAATATTTAATTCGGAAATTAATCCGAATTTTTGGAAAAAGGATATATGTGGAATTTAAATTCGGAAACTATTCCGAATTTCGAAAAAATGGATAAAGACGGAAATTGATTACGGAATTTAAAATTCTCCTGAAGTAGGGAAAAATGTTATCAATGACGACAGTACAGTTGAAAACAGTCAAACAGAGGTATGGTACATGGATGCTACCAGAACAGTCAGTAATTGACAGTTGTGTTGCTTTGATGGCAACGGCATGGATTGAGTCAGTTTACTTAGTGTTGGCATATTTTATGGATTGGCATACTGGACCGGACTACTATAGACCCTATATGATGTTTTAGGGTAGTTGTGGTAGGTAACTGTGCTGTTCAGACTTAGCTTCCACAATATACATGTGACTGGTATGCGCCTTGTTGTACCTGGACACATGTTGCCGAATCTTGGAGTTAGAGATTGACAATGACTGTAGGGGCGTGAGCTTCTATGGAAGTTGTTGGTAGAGGACTCCTTTGGGACGGTGGCTGAGTCGACCTCTTCTGGTCCACGAGTGTAGGCCTGCGCGCCTGAGAGTGGCAGCGGCAGGGGTGACTCGCCGTGGCTAGCCAGGGTGTCTCACGTTGGCTAGAGATCTATGTGACGGGTTTGTCTATAGTCTCCAGAAGATTGATTGACGAGAGACGCTGCGGTGTCGGGTGCTAGGCGCCATGCGTGCGCAGAGATGGGCGTGTCCCGCTGGCATGCTACCTGGGAGCACAGAGGAGAGCTACTCTGTTGTGACTGGGGGTGACTGTGATTGGTCGGAGTCTGGGACTGAGAGTGCCTATCCACCATATATTGTTATGCTGTATTCTTATACTCTTGCTATTATCCTTCTCTTGCATGTGAGTTTTACTAGCTGTCTTTCCTACTGGGCGTAGCTCATTTCCGTATTATATATTTTCAGTGGCTCGGCAGACTTGACGCTACCAGATTAGGTGGGATCGTGGTCAGCAGGCTTGTGGAGGATATCTGATCGGTGATTATCTGAGAAATTCTGATTAGTTAATTGTTGCTGTTGGATGTTATCAGTGAGATTGTTATTCTCATATGTCAGTTATTATGTGAGGGTGATTCTGACTTATGTATCTGGTTGGACAATATTGTATTTGTTGGACTTGGATCTTATTTTTGTGATGTAGTTTCCATTCACTGTTTTACTTTATTATCTTGATGGTATAGTGTGTGGAGTGCTATATTTTATCTGAGGATGTTATGAATTTTATTTTTGATGGTGAGGTCATTACATGACTATGGAACTTAACATTGGGGGTTCAGACTTCTATTAGACCGGTTCTCCTATCGGTATGGGTTAGGAGTATTGGGTCTAGTAGGAGTAACATTGCGCGAGTCCATCTGTTAATTCAGGAGTCATGAACCTGATTTGACGGTGTACCCGGGAGATGGGATCCACATTGTTAAGGAAAGTAGGTGTGTAATGATGTGTTATATCCTATGTTTTTCGTAGGCTACTCAGGTTGGTATGGGACGATCTGAGCTGTCTATATGCAAAAAAAAAAAAAAAATTTATGCCAAAATCAGCCTAGAAAATATGGGGTGTAACACCTACCCTAGCTTAGCCTAACCTAGCTCTAATCCACTCCACTCTACTCTAACCTCACTTAGCTTAGCCTAGCTTAAGCATGCTCTACTCTACTTTACTTTAGCTTAGCCTAGCCTTGATACTTACCCTAACTTAGCTCTGCTCTGCTCTGCTCTCCTCTAATCTACTCCATTATACTATAACCTAGCTTAGCCTAGCCAATCTTAACCTAACTATACTCTACTCTAGCCTAGCCTAGCCTATCCTAGCTTAACTTAGCTTAGCCAAGCATTTCATAACCTAACTCTACTCCACTCTACTCTACACTACTCTACTCCTCTCTATTCTACTCTATTCTACTCTATCCTAGCCTAACCTACCCTAACCTAACCTTGCTCTACTCTATTATAGTGTAGCCTTACTTAGCCTAGCTTAACCTTACCTAATCTAGCTATACTCTTCTCTACTCTGCTCTGCTCTACTCTGCTCCACTTTAATCTACTCTACTCTACTCTGCTCTACTCTAGTCTACTCTACTCTACTTTGTTTTACTCTACTCTTCTCTACTCTACTCTAGCCTAGCCTATCCTATCATAGCCTGACCAAGCTCTACTCTACTCTGCTCAAGCCTCACCTTGCCTAACATAGCCTAGCCTAAACTCATTCTACTCTGTTCTGCTCTACTCCACTCTGCTATACTCTACTCTACTCTCTTATACTCTTCTCTACACTACTCTATTTTGCTTTGCTCTACTCTACTCTGCTTCACTCTGCACTGCTCTATTCAACTATAATCTACTCTACTCTGGCATAACTTAGCCTCACCTTGCTTAACTTAACTATATATTACTCTACTTTACTCTACTTTACTCTACTCTACTCTCCTATATTCTACTCTACATTACTTTACTCTACTTGACTCAAACCTTGAAAAGTTTAGCCTAGCCCAACCTAGCTCCACTTTAGTATACCTTCCCTACTATACTCTACTCTAGCTTAGCCTAAGCTTGCCTAGCCTAACCTAGCCCTGCTCTGCTCTACTCTGCTCTACTTTGCACTACTTTGCTCTGCCCTAATCTTCTCTATTCAGTTATACTTTGCTCTACTCTACTTTACTCTACTCATCTCAACTCTGCTCAACTCTACTCTACTCTACTTTATTGCACTCTAATCTAGCCTCATTTAGCATTGCCTATCCTAGCCTTGCCTAACCTAACTCTACTCTATACTGCTCTACTCTACTCTACCCTACTCTACTCTAGCCTAGCCTCGCCTACCCTAGCATCGTCTAGCCTATCCTAGCTCTACTCTACTTTACTCTACTCTACTCTACTCAAATCTACTCTACCCTACTCTAACTTAGCCTAGCCTTACCTAGTCAAACCTAGCTCTACTCTAGCCTAGCCTACCCTTGCTAAACCTAGCTCTACCTTGATCTACTCTAATCTACTCTTCTCTACTCTACTCTACTCAACTCTATTGTAATCTAGCCTTGCCTAGCCTAACCTGGGTTTACTCTACTCTATTCTACTATACTATACAATACTCTACTCCACTCTACTACACTCTACTTTACTCTTCTCTATTCTATTTTGACATAGCCTAACCTAGCCTAGCCTGGCCTAACCTAGCATTACTAAACTCTACTCTACTATACAATACTCTACACTACTCTACTCCACTCTATTCTACTCTACTATACTCTACTTTACTCTACTCTACTCTACTCTAACCTAGCCAAGCCTGGCCTACCCTAGCCTCGCTCAGCCTAACCAAGCTCAACTCAACTCTACTATGCTCTGCTCTACTCTATTTTACTCATCTCAACTCTACTCTACTCTGCTCTTCTCTACTCCACTCTTCTTTGCTATGCTCTGCTCTACTCTACTCTGCTTTACTCTACTCTTCTCTGCAATGTTACACTCAATTATACTCTGCTCTATCCTAACATAACCTAGCCTATCCAAGCTCTACTCTACTCTACTCTAGCTTAGCCTAGCCTAGCCTATCATAACCTAGACTAGCCTAACCTAACATAGTTCTACTCTACTATATTATACTCTACTCCACTCTACAAGACTCTGTCATACTCTACTCTACTCTAACTTAGCCTAGCCTAACCTTGCTCAACTCTACTCTTGCCTAGCCTAGCCTAGCCAAGCCGAGGTTTGCTAGCCCAACCTAGCCTAAGTCTACACTACTCTGCTTGCTCAGTCCTACTCTTTTTTGCTTTTCTCTATACCGCTTTGCTCTACTCTACTTTGCTCTATTATGCTCTGCTTTATTCTTTTTTACTCTACTCTAACCTACTCTACTCTGCTCTGCACTACTCTCACCTAGCTTAGCCTAACCTAGCCTAATCTTGCACTACTCTATTCTGCTCTACTCCACTCTGCTCTATTCGACTAGCATAGCTTTGCTCTGCTCTACTATGCTCTGCTCTACTCTTCTTTTCTTTGCTCCACTCAACTCTGCTCTACTCATCTCTACTCTACTCTAGTCTACTTTGAACTCTAACCTAGCCTGGCTTAGCCTAGCCTAACCTAGCCCTATCCTACTCTACTCCACTATACTCTACCCTAGCTTAGCCTAGCCTAACCTAGCACTACTTTGCTTTGCTTTTCTCTACTCTACTATGCTCTACTCTGCTCTACTCTACTCTACTCTACTCTACTCTCTTCTACTCTACATTACTCTACTCCACTCTATTCTATTGGTTACCTAACCTAACTTTGCTCTACTGTACTATACTATACTCTACTCTACTCGACTATACTTCGCTCTACTCTACTATACTATTCCCTACTCATGCCTAGCCTTGCATACCCTAGTCTAGCCTAGACAAGCCTAAACTAGCTTAATCGAACCTAACCTTGCTCTACTTTACTCTATTTTACTCTACTCTGCTCTATTCTACTCTAACCTAGCCTAGCCTATCTTAACCTAACAGAGCTCTACTCTACTCTACTCTACTCTACTCTGCCCAACTCTACTCTAGCTTATTTGAGGCCTAACAAATTCTAGCCTAACCTAGCCAAGCTTTGCTCTACTCTACTCTACTCTAATCTTATTTTCTCTACTCTACTCTTCTTTACTCTAGCCTTTTTTGCTCTACTCTACTTTAATCTACTCTAGCCTAGCTGAGGCTAACCAAGGATAGCCTAACCTAACCTTGCTCTACTCTACTTTGCTATACTCTACTATACTCAATTATAATATTCTTTACTTCGAAGTACTCTACTCTACTCTACTTCACTCTCCTTTATACTACATTACTCCACTCAGCTCAGCTATACTCTACTCTACTCTTCTCTACTCTACTTTTCTCTACTTTGCTCTATTCTACTCTACTCTACTCCACTTTACTCTACACTTCTCTAGCCTAGCCAAGCCTATATAGTCTTACCTAGCTCTGCTCCACTCTCCTCTGCTCTACTCTAATTTTCTTTGCTTTACTATACTCTACTCTATTTACTTTGCTCTTCTCTACTCTTCTCTGCTCTACTTTGTTTTACTTTACTCTGTCCTCTATTCTATTTTGCTTTACTCTACCTACTCTACTTGACTCTATTATAGTATACTCTAGCTTAGTTTAGCCTAGCATAACCTCGCTCTACTCTAGCCTTTCCTAGCCTTCCCTCCCTTATTCTAGCCTAGCAAAGGCTAACTTAGCTCTACTCTACATTACTCTACTTTGCACTACTCTACTCCAATATACTTTATTTTACTCTACTCCAACTTAGCCTAGCCTAGCCTAACCAAATCTAGCTCAACTCTACATTACTCTACTATACTCTATTTTACTCTACTCTAGCCTAGTAGAGCCCAACCAAGCCCAGCTTAACCTAACTCTACTCTACTCTGCTCAACTTTGCTATACTCTACTCTACTTTTCTCTTCTCTGCTCTACTCGCCTCTGCTCTCCTCTACTCTAATCTACTCTACTCTACATTACACTGCCTTTGCTCTACACTACTAAGTTCCCCTTTGCTTTGCTCTGCTCTACTCTACTATGCTCTACTTTAGCCCAAGCTTGCCTAGCCTAACCTAACCAAACTTTACTCTACTCTACTACTACAACCTAGCCTAAACTAGCCTAGCCTAACCTAGGCTAATATAGCCTAGCCTAACCTAGCATAACTCTTAGCATAACTCTACTTTACTCTACTCTAGCCAAGCCTAGCTTAGCTTAGCCTTGCCTAATCTAGCTCTACTCTATTTTACTATACTCTACTCTACTCTACTCTGCTCTACCCTACCCTACTTTACTCTTCTCTACTCTACTATTCTTTGCCCCACTCAACTCTCTTCTACTCTACTCTACTCTACTCTTGTCTACTCTAACCTAGTTTTGCCTAGCCTTACCTAGCATAACCAAGATCAATTATGCTCTACTCCACTCTACTTTACTCTACTCTACTTTAACATAGCCAAGCCTAGCTTAACTTAGCCTAGCCTAGCCTAACCTAGATCTACTATTATCTTCTCTACTTTTCTTTGCTCTACTCTAGTCTACTCTATTTTGCTCTACTCTATTCTACACTACTCTACTATGTTCTACTCTACTCTATTATGCTCTACTCTAGCCTAGCCTAGCCTAACTTAGCTCTACTTTCTCTCCTCTAGCCTAGCCTAGCCTATTCTATTCTAGCTTAGCCTAACCTAGCCTAACCTAGCTCTACTCTACTCTACTATATTCTCCTCTGCTCTACTCTACTCTACTCTTCTATACTTTACTCTAACCTTTCCTTGCCTAACCTATCCTAGCCTAGCCTAGCTTAGCTCTAATTTACTCTATATTACTTTATTCTACTCTACTCAACTCTAGCCTAGCCTAGCCTAACCTATCTCTACTCTTCTCTACTCTATTTTATGCTTCTCTACTCTTCTCTACACTGCTCTACTCCACTCTGCCTCTCTTTGTTTTGCTCTACTCTACTCTACTCTGCCCTACTACACTCTACTTTAGTTTACTCTACTCAACTCTGTATACTTTACTCAACTCTACTCTTCTCTAGCCCAGCCTAACTTTGCTCTACTTTACTCTATTTTACTCTACTCTACTCTACTATACTCTACTCTATTCTATTCTACTCAAACATAACATAGTGTTTCACAACCAAACCTAGCTATACTATACTTCACTCTATCCTAGCTTAGCCTAACCTGACCAAGCTGTGCTCTACTTTACTTTATTCTGCTTTGCTTTGCTCTACTCAGCTCACCTCTTCTCTACTCTACTCTACTCTACTTTGATCTACTCTTCTATGCTCTACTCTACTCTACTCTACTCTACTCTACTCCACTCTACTATACTCTACTTTACTCTACTCTATTGCACTCTAGCTTTGCCAAGCCTAATCAAGCTCTACTCAACTCTACTCTCGCCTAGCCTAGCCTACCCTACCCTAGCCTAGCCTAACCTAGCTCTACTATACTCCACTCTACTCTGCTCTGCTCTACATAACCTAGAATAACATAGCCTAACCTAGGTCTACCCAACTCTAATCTACTCTATTACACTCTTCTCTACTCTGCTGTGCTCTATTATGCAATTCTCTTCTCTACTCGAGTCAATTCTACTCCACTCATCTCTACTCTGCTTTGGTATGCTCGTCTCTACTATACTCTCCTCTTCTCTCCTCTACTCTTCTCTTCTCTGCTTTGCTCTTCTCTGCTCTGCTCTTCTCTACTCTACTCTACTCTCCTATACTCTCCTCTGCTCTACTCTACTCTACTATACTTTATTTTACCCTAACCTAGTTGAACCTAGCCAACCCTAGGCTAGCCTAACCTAAGTCTACTCTAGTATACTCTACTCTACTCTAATCTACCCTACTCTACTCTGCTCTACTCTTCTCTAACCTAGCCTAGCTTAGCTCAGCCTAGCCTAGCTCTACTTTACTAAGCTCTATCATGCTCTATTATGCTTTGCTCTACTCTACTCTACTATGATACGCTCTGCTCCACTCTTTTTTTCTCTACTCTACTCTGCTTTGCATTACTCTGCTTTGTTCTGCTCTACTCTGCACAAATCTACTCCTCTCTGCTATGCTCTTATCTCCTCTTCTCTACTCTACTCAATTCAACTCTACACTAGCCTTGTTTAGCCTAGCCTAGCCTTACGTAACCTATCCTAGCTCCACTCTACTCTACTCTACTCTACTCTACTCTACTCTACCCAAGCCTTTCTTAGCTAAGCTTACTGTAGCTTAGCTTAGCCTGGCTTAATCTAGCTTAACCTAGCTCTACTCTACTTTACTCAAACTCTACTCTAATCTATTATATTCCATTCTACTTAACTTTAACAAAGCCTAGCATAGCTTAGCCTAGCCTTGCTCTACTTTACTCTAACCTACTCTACTTTAGCTAGCCTAGCCTAGCCTTGCCTACCCTAGCTCTACTCTACTCTGCTCCACTCTTCTCTACTCTACTCTGCTCTACTCCACTCTGCTCTTCTTTGCTATGCCCTACTCAACTCTACTCTACTCTACTCTATTATGCTCTACTCTACTCTGCTCTACTCTAGCCTATCCTAGCCTACTATAGAAAAACCTAACCTAGCTCTACTCTACTCTACTTTTGCCTAGCCTAACTTAGCCTAGCCCAACTTAGCTTTACTCTATTGTACTCTATCATACTCTTCTATACTCTACTTTATTCTACTCTATTCTACTCTACTCTACTTTAACCCAGCCTAGCCTGGCTTAACCTGACCTTGCTTTACTCTACTCTGCTCTTTTCTACTTTGCTCTGTTCTGTTATGCTTTGCTCTTCTCTACTTTGCTCTGTAATGCTCTGTGCTACTCCACTCTACACTACTCTACACCACTCTACTCTACTCTACTCTTTTCTACTCTACTCAACTCTACTCTACTCTAAGCCTAGCCTAACTTAGCCTAGCCTAACAATGCTTACCATAGTCTAGCCTAGCTTAGCTTAGGCTAAGCTAGCTCTACTATACTTTGTTCTACTCTACTATACTCTATTATACTCCACACTTCTTTATTCTACTCCACTCTATTCGACCCCAAATTAGCCAAAACAATCTTAGCTATACTCTACTATACTCCACTCTACTCTATTATACTCTAGCCTAGCAAATGTTAGCATAGCCTAGCCCAACCTTGCCAGCCTAACCTAGCTCTGCTCTGCTCTACTCTACCCCACTCTGCTCTACTATGCTCTACTCTACTTTATTGTACTTTACTCTACTCTACACTAGCCTTGCCTAGCCTAGCCTAAACTAACATGGCTTTACTCTACTCTACTCTACTCTACTCTAGCCCAGTCTAACCTAGCTCTACTCAACTTTATACTACTCTGCTCTTCTCTACTATGCTCTACTATACTTGCTTTGCTCTACTATGCTCTTCTCTGCTCTACTCTATTCTGTCCTGCTCTATTCTTCTCTACTCAGCTCTACTCTACTTTGCTCTTATCTACTATGTTATACTCTATTCTAATCTACTTTACCCTACTCTACTTTACTCTATTATACTCTACTCTACTCTACTCTACTCTACTATACACTTCTTAACTATACTCTAACATTTCCTAACCTGTTCTCGCTTAACCTAGCTTACCCAAACCTAGCTCTACTCTATATAGCTCTGCTCTATAATACTCCAGTCTGCTCTTTTTTGCTCTCCTCTGCTCTCTTTTGCTATGCTATACTCTGTTTTACTCTACTCTACTCTATATTGCCCTACTCTACTCTACTCCACTATGCTCTAACCTAACTTAGCTTAGTGTAGCATAGCCACTCTAACATCACTTAGCCTAGCCTAGCTAAGCCTAACCTTGCTACTACTCTATTCTATCATAGCTTAGCCCAGCCTAACCTAGCTCTGCTTTACTCTACCCTGCTATACTCTACTCTGCTCTACTCTCCACTACTCTGCTCTACCCTACTCTGCTCTACTCTACTCTATACTCCTCTTTTCTATTTACTCTATTCTACCCTAGTTTAGTCTAGCCTAGCCTAGCCTAACCTAGCACTACTCTACTTTACTCTACTCTACTATAATTTACTATACTCTAACCTAGACTAGCCTACTCAAACCTAACCAATCCAAGCTAATCCTAGTCTAACCCCTCCTTTACTCTATCTTACTCTGCTCTACTCTAACCTACTATACTCTGCTCTACTCTACTCTACTCTACTCTAACTTAGCCTAACTAAGCTAAGCGTAACCTAGATCAACTCTACTCTACTCTACCCTACTCTACTATTACTTAGCATAGTTTAGCCTAGCCATTCCTAACCTAGCTCTGCTCTACTCTAGTCCTCTCTGCTCTACTCTGCTCCATTATGCTCTTCTTTACTCTACTATACTCTTCTCCACTATACTCATGCTAAGCCTAGCTTAACTTAGCTCTACTATACTTTACAATACTCTACTTTAACCTAGCCTAGCTTAGTCGAACATAGCTCTACTCTACTCTACTCTACTCTAGTCTTACCTAACCTAGCCAAATCTTACTCTACTTTGCTCTGCTCTACTCCATTATACTCTGCTTGCTTTACTCTACTCTACTCTACTACTCAGTTCTACTATACACTAGCTTAACCTAGTTCTACTTTACTCTACTCTATTCTAACTTATCCTAGCCTAGCCTTTCCTAACTTAGCCCTACTCTACTTTACTCCACTCTACTTTACTAAAGCCTAGCCTAGACTTGCCTATCCTAACATATCCTAGCTCTGCTCTACTATGCTCTACTCTACTCTACTCTAGTCTATTTTGCTCTTTTTTACTCTACCCTACCCTACTTTGCTCTACTCTACTCTGCTTTGCTCTACTCAACTCAGCTCTACTCTGCTCTACTCTACTCTACTCAACCATGCTCTGCTCTCCTCTACTGGATTCTAATCTTCTCTACTTTAGCCTAGCCTAGCCTTACCTAGCCTAACCTAACATTGCTCTACTTTACTATACTCTACTCCACTCTTCTCTACTCTAGCCAAGTCTTGCCTTTCCTAGCCTAGCCTAACCTAGCTCTAGTCTATATTACTCTACTATACTCTACTCCAATCTACTCTACTCTACTCTACTCTAACCTAGCTAGCCTAGCACAACCAATCTATATTATACTCTACTCTACTCTACTCTAGCCTAGCCTGGCCTAGTCGAGCCTACTCTAGCATACATAGGCTAACTTGCTCTAGTCTGCTCTGTTCTACTCTACTCTACTCTACTCTTCTCTTCTTTGCTCTACTCTACTCTACTCTGTTATACTCTAGCCTTGCATAACCTAACCTAGCTCTACTATACTCTACTCTACTCTACTCTATAATACTTTACTCTAGCCAAGCCTAGCCTAGCCAACAAAGCCTACCCTAGCCTAACCAAGCTTAACCTTGCTCTACTCTACTATACTCTACTCTACTCTGCTTTACTTTGCTCTACTCAAACATGCTCAACCCTATTATGCATTGCTCTTGTCTACTCTACTCTTCTTTACTCATTTGTATTATACCTTTGCCTAGACTAGCCTAGCCTTACCAGGCTCTACTCTACTCTACTCGACTCATCTCCAGCCTAGCCTAACCTAACCTGGCCTAGCCTCGCCTAGCCTAGCCTAACCAAACCTTGCAATACTCTACTCTAGTCTACTATGCTCTATTCTACTCCCTTTTGCTTTACTGTACTCTACTCTACTCTACCCTACTTTACTCTACTCTACTATAGTCAACTCTTCCTTAACCTAGCCTAGACTAACTTAGCTCTACTCTACTATTCTCTAGCCTGACCTATACTAACCTAACTCTATACTACTCTGCTATGCTCTACTTTGCTCTGCTCTATTATACTATGCTCTACTCTGCTCTTCTATACTCTACTATACTACAGCCTAGTTTAGCCTAGTCGAGCTTGCCTTGCATAACCAAGCTCTACTCTACTTTATTTTGCCTTAGCCTTACCTAGCCAAACCTTGTTTTGCTCTACTCTACTTTGCTCTGCTCAGCTCACTCTACTCTGGTCTACCTTACTTTGCTCTACTACACCCTGCTCTGCTATGCTCTACTCTACTCTACTCTACTCTAGCCTACTCTACTCTACACTACTCTACTCTGGCCTAGCCTAACCTATCCTAACCTAGCTTTACTGTACTCTACACAACTCTAGGCTAACCTGACCTAGCCTAACCTAACTTAGCTCTACTCTGTTTTCACCACTCTGCTCTGCTCATCTCTACTCTGCTCTACTTTGCTTTGTCTCTACTCTACTCTACTCTGCTATGCTCCACCCTACTCTACTTTAGCAAAGCCTAGCCCTACCTAGCTTAGCCTGGCCAAACCTAGCCTAACTTAGCCTAGGCTAGCCTAACCTAACCGAGCTCCACTTTACTCTACTAACTCTACCCACTCTACTCTAGCCTAACCTAACCAAGGCTAGCCTTGCTTAACCTTGCTCTACTCTACACTACTGTACTTTACTATACTCTAGTTTACTCTTTTTTAGTCTACTATACTCTACTCTTCTCTACTCTACTCAAAGCTAGCCTAGCTTAGCCTAACCCAACTCTACTTTTCTCTACTCTACTCTACTTTACTCTGCTAGACTCTACTCTACTCTCTTCTCTACTCTGCTCACTCTGCTCTGTTCTACTCTACTCTTCTCAGCTCTACTCCATTATGCTCTTCGCTACTTTACTCTACTCTACTCTACTGTACCCTACTCCACTCTAACCTTTCCTTTCCTAGCCTAGCCTAGCTTAACTAAGCCCTACTCTACTTTGCTCTACTCTACTCCATTCTATCATAGCCTAACCTAGCTTAGCCTAGGCAAGCATAACCTAATTGAGCTCTATAGTGCTCTATACTACTCTAACCTTGCTTAACCTAGCTCTACTCTACTCTACTCTAGCCTAGATTAGCCTTGCCTAGCCAAGCCTTACCTAGCTAAGCCTAACCTAACTATGTTAAGCTATCCTCTACACTGCTTTGCTCTACTATTCTCTGTTCTACTCTCCTCTACTCTACTATGCTCTAGCCTAGCTTAACTAAACCAAACTCTATTCTATTATACTCTACTCTACTATACTCTACTCTCGACTAGCGTAGCCTAACCTAGCCAACCCTATCCTAGCCAAACCTAGCTCTGCTCTACTCTGCTTCATTCTTCTCTACTTTGCCCTATCCTACCCTACTTTGCTCTACTCTACTCTACTATACTCTACATTACTCTATTGTACTTTATCCTAGCCTAGCTTAGCCTAACATAGCTCTACTCTACTCTACTCTACTCTAGCTTAGCCTAGCCTGACCTAGCCTAGCATAGCCTAGCTTAGCTTAACTTTGCTCTGTTTTTCTCTACTCTGCTCTGCTCTACTCTACTCTGCTCTATCCTACTCTACTCTAATTCTTTCTTCTATAATCTCTACTGTTCTATACTACTCTTCTCTGCTCTACTCTGGTTTACTTTGCTTTACTCTGCTCTACTTTACATTAAACTATAGCCAAGCCAAGCCTAGCCTACCAACCAAATCCTCACTTAACTCCACTCTACTCTACTATATCCAAGCCCAGCCTAGTCTAACCTAGCCTAGCCTAACCTGTTATACCCGGTAAAATTTTATGTATTTGATCTTTAATAAATTAATTGTGGCTTAGATGATTCGAATCGACAGTAGGATGAGCCAGGAACTCAATTGTAGGCTATTGGAATTTCTGAAATCTTTTGGGAATTTTTCGGAGCACCGAGGAATTTCTAATTAATTTTCTCTATTTAATTGGATTTATTAGATTTTTAGAAATTCGAAAATCTAATTAAATTAAACCGGAAATCGTTTTTTTTATCGCGCGTGAACCGGACCGGAACGGTTCAGCGGAGGCGGAGGCGGTTCGCCGGGTGAGTTTGCGTGTGCGTTCTAATAAGCGGATCGGACGGTCGAGATCGGCGGGTGAGATCGAACCGGCTGATCGGGTGTTTACCGTGTCGATAGCGTGTCGACAGCGCGTATTGTGTGCTTACCGTGTGGATAGCGTGTCGACAGCGCGTATCGGGTGCTCACGTGTCGAAAACGTGTCGAACGCGTAACGGGTTCACCGTGTCGGCCCGGGGTATAAAAACCCTCGCGAAACAGCGAATAGGGTTTTCGTTCGACGGCGATAGAGAGATTTTTCCGGCGTACGGCGCGTGATTCCGGCGGCCTGGCAAGGGGCTTTTTGTGCTTGGAGATTCACGGGAACGCGGAGAGTCGATTGATACCGGATTCGTTCGGTGAGGAGCTGCGGCGAGCTACGGACGAAGTTCACCGTCGCCGGCGTCGTTGAGGTAGGAAATTCAGATTTAAATTAGTTATTTAATAGAAATTAAAAGCATGGAATATATTGCAAATTGCTACCTGAGCATGCAAGTTGTGGTTTTTGGAATTGATTTATGCAAATTATCGATTTTAGCATTTTAGTTTTTTTTTCGGATAAATTGTACCCGTCGAATTCGGAATTTTTCCAAGCATATGTTGATTTGATTATGTGCCTAAATCATGTTAAGGTGTTTTCAAATGCTTAAATATGTTTAATTTCATAGATTGTCAAAATGGGGATCGGATGAAACTTCGGCGGAAAATTTTGATTGAACCTTAGAATTAGTGACATTATTGAAACATTAGGATAGTATGAACATCGGATTTTGCTTCTCCTTGATCTCGGTCACCGGAAATCGACGGGGAAAACGAAATTTTCCGGAGGACTCGTCGGCTAGGGTTTCGCGGGCGCCGGGCGGAGGAAGGAGACGGATTAAGTAAATTCGGTTTAATTATTTGAGTAATTATAATTATATAATTTTTATTAATAATTATATGCGGCGCGGAAGAAAAGAAATGCGGATTTTTAAATTTCGGAAGATTAATCCGAATTTTTCGGAAATGGAAATGTGGGAAATTTAATTCGGAAATTAATCCGAATTTCGAAAAAAAAAAAGATATGCGGAATTTTAATTCGGAATTTTATTCCGAATTTTTGAAAAATGGAAAAAGGGGCGGAAATTGATTTTGGAAATTAGGAAAATTCGGTAATTGAATTTCCGGGAATTATTAAATTATGAAAAGTCAGAAAAAGGAAAAAAAAAACTTGGAATTTAAAATTTCCTGAAGTGTGAAAATGTGATTTTTGGAAATCACGTAGCCAAGTTGAAATTGACTGTTGGAAATTACCAATGAATTCAGTACAGCTGAATTAGTTGAAAGGAAATGTGACACTTAGGTGCTGCAGAAACAATCAGAATTTTGGTACAGTTGTGTTACTTGTATGACAATGGCATGGATTGAGTCAGTTTACTCAGTGTGGGCATATTTCATGGATTGGCATATTGGACCGGACTACTATAGACCCTATATGATGTTTTAGGGTAGTTGTGGTAGGTAACTGTGCGGTTCAGACTTAGCTTCCACAGTATACATGTGGACTGGTATGCGCCTTGTCGTACCTGGACATATGTTGCCGGATCTTGGAGTTAGAGATTGGCAATGACTGTAGGGGCGTGAGCTTCTATGGAAGTTGTTGGTAGAGGACTCTTTGGGACGGTGGCTGAGTCAATCTCTCCTGGTCCATGTGTGTAGGCCTGCGCGCCTGAGGGTGGCAGGGGTGTCTCGCAGTGGCTAGCCAAGTGTGTAGGCCTGCGCGCCTTAGGGTGGCAGGGGTGTCTCACGTTGGCTAGAGATTTTGTGACTGGATCTGTCTATAGTCTCCAGGAGATTGATTGACGAGAGACACTGCGGTGTCGGGTGCTTAGGCGCCATGCGTGTTTCGAGATGGGCGTTCCCACTGGCACGTTGCCTGGTAGCCCAGAGGAGAGCTACTCTGGTGTGACTGGGGTGGCTGTGGTTGGTCGGAGTCTGGGACTGAGAGTGCCTATCCACCGTACATTGTTATGCTGTATTCCTGTATTTTTGCTATTATCCTTCTCTTGCATGTGAGTTTTACTAGCTGACTTTCCTACTGGGCATAGCTCATTCCTGTATTATATATTTTCAGTGGCTCGGCAGACTTGACGCTACCGGATTAGGTGGGATCGTGGTCAGCAGGCTTGTGAAGGATTTCTGATTGGTGATTGTCTGAGATATTCTGGTTAGATGATTGTTGCTGTTGGATGTATTTAATGAGATTGTTACTCTCATATGTCATGTAATATGTGAGGGTAATTCTGTCTTATGTCTGGTTGGATAATATTACACTTGTTGGACTTGGATCTTATTCTTGTGATGTAGTTTCATTCACTGTTTTATTTTATTGTCTTGGAGTATGGTGTGTGGAGTGCCATATTTTATTGTGGATGTTATATATCTTTTTGTTTGATGGTGAGGTCATTACATGACTATGGAACTTAACCGTGGGGGTTCAGACTTCTATTAGATCGGTTCTCCTACCGGTATGGGTTAGGAGTATTGGGTCTAGTAGGAGTAACATTGCGCGAGTCCATCTGTTAATTCAGGAGTCATGAACCTGATTTGACGGTGTACCCGGGAGATGGGATCCACATTGTTAAGGAAAGTAGGTGTGTAATGATGTGTTATATCCTATGTTTTCGTAGGCTACTCAGGTTGGTATGGGACGATCTGAGCTGTCTATATAAAAAAAAAAAAATGTATGCCAAAAATCAGCCTAGGAAAAATGGGGTGTAACAAGAGTGGTATCAGAGCCCTAGGTGAGGATAACGGGGCTAGACGTGTATAGGGGTTCAACCCAAGGTGGGGAGAACTGTTGATTCTTTTGTATACTATAGTAGTCCATATGCCAATTGCCAAATGACGACTCTAATGCCAGATTAATTATTTTTGACAGTATGGCTGGTACCAGGAGACTTTCCGCTCGTGGAGCAGCTAGAGGCAGACCGGTATCTACTACTCCTACCCCGGAGACGATCCCAGCATTGCCAGTTGAGCCAGCCGTGGATCGTTGGATCGATGCCTTCATGCGGTTGCGTCCGCGGAGCTTCAGTGGGTCGGCTGACCCAGCGGTGGCAGATGACTGGATGGCTCATATGCTTGAGCTATTTGATGCCTTGGGATGTCCATTCGGCAGGAGGGTAGTGCTTGCTGCTCTAGTGTTGGAGGGAGAGGCTGCTACCTGGTGGAGAGGCCAGCGGCGCGCTATGTTTGGGGAGGCCCAGAACAGTGAGATAGCATGGGATGACTTTGTTGAGGCATTCAGGGAGTGCTACATTCCGGACTCTGCCATGGCTCAGTTCAGGAGGGAACTTATACACCTCAGGCAGGGCCAGATGTCAGTGAACGATTACTTATCGAGGTTCACTTATCTGGCGAGGTACGCCGTAGAGCTGGTGCCTTCTGAGGAACGCAGATGTGAGATGTTCCTGGAGGGACTTCGTCCTATGCTGCAGCGCCAGCTAGTTGTGAGTCGGTTTGCCAGGTTTCGTGACTTGGTGGAGGCTGCGAGATCCGTTGAGCTTATTGATATCCGGATGGAGGCCCAGAGAGAGACTCATAACAAGAGGAAGGAATTCAGAAATATCCAACAAAACAAAAAGGGCAAGAGACACAGAGATCACAGTGGTACTCAGGAGGTCGTGGTCCGGCCACGACCTATTTCTGAGAGACCAGTGCAGCAGACAGGTACCCGGACTGGGGGGATTATCTGCTACCATTGTCGACAGCCCGGACACAAGAAGTGCGACTGCCCAGAGTTGAAGAAACAGAGGATCACGGGACCGGTTGGTTCATCTGGGGGACAGCCCAGGGTATTTGCACTGACTCGGCAGCAGGCTTCAGAGTCACCAGAAGTGATCACAGGTATGCTTTATTTTGGCAACGTGCAGTGCATGACTTTGTTTGATACTGGTGCATCTCATTCTTTTGTTGCTGAGAGAATCTGGAATCAGATATCAGGATCCAAGGGTTACTTGAAGGAACCCTTATTAGTTAGGCTTCCTGATGGGAAAGAGATTCCCACTGTTCAGAAGATTGATGGGTCTATTTTGATTAGTGGACACGAATTCGTGACAGAGTTGATATGTGTGCCGCTAACAGAGTTCGATATCATTTTGGGGATGGATTGGTTGTGCTACCATGCGGTGGTTCTGGATTGTTACGAGAAGAAGGTTAGGATCAGGGTGCCTGGTTCGGAGGATGTGATATACTTTGGTCTGAACAGGCAGATTCCCCTGATCTCAGTTCTTCAGGCAGAGAGACTTGTGAGGAAGGGTTGTACTGGTTGGTTGGCTTATGTGACAGATAGCCAGCCACCACTACCCCTATGTCAGATATTCCAGTGGTGAGAGACTTTCCTATGGTTTTTCCAGAGGAGTTGCCTGGATTTCCACCAGCTAGGGAAGTGGAGTTTTCAATTGATTTGGAGGCAGGAGTAGCTCCTATTGCTAGAGCTCCTTACAGGATGGCTCCAGCCGAGCTAGCAGAGTTGAAGACTCAGTTACAGGACTTATTAGACAAGGGACTCATACGCCCCAGTTGTTCACCTTGGGGTGCCCCTGTCTTATTTGTCAAGAAAAAAGATGGTAGTATGAGGCTGTGTGTAGATTATAGGGAATTGAATAAGGTTACTATTCGTAACCGATACCCTTTACCACGCATCGATGATTTGCTGGATCAACTTCAGGGAGCAACTGTGTTCTCCAAGATTGACTTACGCTCGGGTTATCACCAGATCCGGATTAGAGATTCTGATGTACCCAAGACAGCATTCCGTACTAGATACGGACATTACGAGTTCACAGTGTTGCCTTTTGGATTGACTAATGCTCCAGCAGTATTTATGAACCTGATGC
>JAIUJO010002115.1:20000-25000 GCA_023846275.1 Vanilla planifolia | reverse complement strand
GAAGAAGAAGAATAAGAAGAAAGAAGAAGAAAAAGGAGGAAGTGGAGAGGAAGAAGAGAAGGAAGAAAAAGAAGAAGAAGAAGAAGAAAAAGAAAGCAAAGAAGAAGAATAAGAAGAAGAAGAAGTAGAAGAGAAGAAGTAGAAGAATAGGAAGAAGGAGGAGGAGAAGAAGAAGAAGAAGAAGAAGAAGAAGAAGAAGAAGAAGGAGAAGAAGAAGAAGGAGAAGAGGAAGAAGAAGAAGGGGAAGAAGATAAAAAAGGGGAAGAGGAAGAGGAAGAAGGAGAAGAAGAAGAAGAAGAAGAAAAAGAAGAAGAAGAAGGACAAGAAGAAGAAGAAGAAGAAGAAGAAGGAGAAGGAGAAGAAGAAGAAAAGAAGAAGAGGATGAAGAAGAAGAAGAAGAAGAAGAAGAGGAAGAAGAAGAAGAAGAGGAAGAGGAAGAGGAAGAGGAACAAGAAGAGGAAGAAGATTAAGAAGAAGGAGAACAAGAAGAAGAAGAAGAAGAATAAAAATAATAATAATAACCATAATAATAATAATAATGATGATATTGATAATAAAACGTAGAAGAAGAAGATGAAGAAATACAATAAGAAGAGGAAGAAGAAGGAGAAGAAGAAGGAGAAGGAGAAGAAGAAGAAGAAGAAGAAAAAAAAGAAAGAGAAGGAGAAGAAGAAGAAGAAAAAGGAAAAGAAGAAGAAGAAGAAGAAGAAGAAGAAAAAGAATAACAAGAATAAGAAGGAGAAGAAGAAGGAGGAGAAGAAGAAGAAGAAGAAGAAGAACGAGAAGAAGAAGAAAAAGATGCAAAAGGCAAAGTTGTAGAAGATGAAGATGAAAAAGAGGTAAAGTAAGAAGAAAAGGATGAAGAACTAGAACAAGAAGAGCAACCAGAAGACGAAGAAGAAGATGAAGAAAAAGAAGAAGAAGAAGGGGAAGAGGACGAAGAAGGAGAAGAAGAAGAAGATCAAGAAGAAGAACGGGAAGAAGAGGAAGAAGAAGAACAACAAAAACAACAAGACAAAGAAGAAAATGAGGAAGAAAAAATAATAGGAGAGGAAGATGAAGAAGAAGAAGAACAAGAAAAGAAGTAGGAGGAGAAGAAGAAGAAGAAGAAGAAGATGGAGAAGAAGAGGAAGAAGAAGAAGAAGAAAAAGGAGAAAGTGGAGAGGAAGAAGAGGAAGAAGAAGAAGAAGCAGAAGAAGAAGTAGAAGAAAAAGAAAACAAAGTAGAAGAAGAAGAAGAAGAGAAGATGATGAAGAAGAAGAATAGCAAGAAAGTGAAGAAGAAGAAGAAGAAGAAGAAGGAGAAGAAGAAGAAGAGGGAGAGGAGGAAGATGAAGAAGGGGAAGAAGAGAAAAAAGAAGAAAAGGAAGAGGAAGAAGAATAAAAAGAAAAAGTAGAAGAAGAAGGACAAGAAGAAGAAGAAGAAGTAGAAGAAGAAGAAGAAGTAGAAGAAGAAGAAGAAGAAGAAAAAGAGGAACAAGAAGATGAAGAAGATGAAGAAGGAGAAGAAGAAGAAGAACAAGAATAATAACAATACGAATAATAATAATAATAATAATAATAATAATAATAACGATAATGAATATAAAAAGTAGAAGAAGAAGATGAAGAAATAGAATAAGAAGATGCTGAAGAAGGAGAAGAAGGAGAAGGAGAAGAAGAAGAAGAAGAAGAAGAAGAAGAAGAAGGAGAAGGAGAAGAAGAAGAAGAAGAAAAAGGAGAAGAAGAAGAAGAAGAAGAAGAAAAAGAACAAGAAGAAGAAGGACGAGAAGAAGAAGGAGAAGAAGAACCAGAAGAAAAAGAAGACAAAGAAGAATATGAAGAAGAAGAAATAAAAGGAGAGGAAGATGAAGAAGAAGAAGAACAAGAAAGATGGAGGAGGAGAAGAAGAAGAAGAAGAAGAAGGAGAAGAAGAACAAGGAGAAGAAGAAGACGAAGAAGAAGAAAATGGAGGTAGTGGAGAGGAAGGAGAGGAGGAGGAGGAAGAAGAAGAAGAAGAAGAAGAAAAAGAAAGCAATGAAGAAAAAGAAGAAGAAGAAATAGAAGAGAAGAAGAAGAAGAATAACATGAAGGAAAAGAAGAAGATGGAGAAGAAGAAGGAGCAGAAGAAGAAGAAGAGGAAGAGACAGAAGACAAAAAAGAAGAAGAGGAAGAAGAAGAAGAAAAATAAAAGAAGAAGAAGAAGGACAAGAAGAAGAAGAACAAGAAGAAAAAGGAGGAGAAGAAGAAGAAGAAGAAGAAGAAAGGAAGAAGTGAAAGAAGAAGTGAAAGAAGAAGAAGAAGAAGAAGAAGAAGGAGAAGAAGAAGAAGAAGAAGATGCAGAGGAACAAGAAGAGGAACAAGAAGAGGAAGAAGTTTAAGAAGAAGGAGAAGAAGAAGAAGAAGAAGAAGAAGAATAACAATAATAAAAATAATAATAATAATAGTAATAATAATAATAATCAAAATACTAATAATGATAACAAAAACTAGTAGAAGAAGTTGAAGAAATAGAATAAGAAGATGAAGAAGGAGAAGATGAAAGAGAAGAAGAAGAAGAAGAAGAAGAAGGCGAAGGAGAAGAAGAACAAAAAAGAAAAGAAGAAGAAGATGTTCTAGAAGAAGAAGAAAACAAACAACAACAACAAGAAGGAGAGTAAGAAGAACAAGCAGAAGAATTAGAATAAGAATAAAGAGATGAAGAAGGAAAAGTAGTAGAAGATGAGGATGAAAAAGAGGTAAAGTAAGGAGAAAAAGATGAAAAAGTAGAACAAGAAGAAGATAAACTTGAAGACGAAGAAGAAGATGAAGAAAAAGAAGAAGAAGAAGGGGAAGAGGAAGAAGAAGAAGAAGAAGAAGAAGAAGAAGAAGATGAAGATGAAGAGGAAGAACGAGATGAAGAGGAAGAAGAAGAAGGGGAAGAAGAAGATGAAGAGGAAAAATATGAACAAGAAAAAGGAGAAGAAAAAGAAAAAGAGACAAAAGAGGAGAAAGAAGAAGGGGAGGAAGAAGGTAAAGAAGAACAAAAGAAAGAAGTAGAAGTTGAAGAAGAAGGAGAAGAAGAAGAAGAAGAAGAAGTAGAAGAAGAAGAAGAAGAAGATGATGGAGATGAAGAAGAAGACGAAGAAAAAGAACAAGAAGAAGAAAAAGAAGAAGAAGAAGAAGAATAAGAAGAAGAAGAAGAAGAAGAGCAAAAAAAGAGGAAGAAGAAGAAGAAGAAGAAGAAAACAAAGAAGAAGAAGTTTGAGAAATATAAGAGAACAAAGAAAAGCATGAATAATACGAGCTAGAAGAAAAAGAAGAAGAAGAAATAGAAGAAGAAGTCAGGGTAGAAGAAGTAGAAGGAGAAGAAGGAAAAGGAGAAGAACAAGAAGTAGAAGAAGATGAAGTAGAAGAAGGAGAGGAAGAAGAAGAAGAATAGTAAGAAGAATATGAAGAAGGAGAAGACGAAGAAGGAGAAGAAGAAGAACTTGAGTATGAAGAAGCAAATGAAGAAGAAGAAGAAGGAGAAGAAGAAGGAGAAGAAGAATAAGAGAAAGAAGATGAAGAAGAAGAGGAAGAAGAAGATGAAGAAAATGAAGGAGAAGAAGAAAAAGAAAAAGAAGAATCAGAAGAAGAAGAAGAAGAATAAGAGGAAGAAGGAGAAGAAGAGGAAGAAGAAGAAGAAGAAGAAGAAGAAAAAGAAGAAGAATAAGATGAAGAAGAAGACAAAGAAGTAGTAGTAGAAGAAGAAGGAGAAGAGGAAGAAGAAGAAGAACAAGAAGAATCAGAAGTATAAGAAGTAGAAAAAGAAGAAGTAGAAGAAGATGGAGAAAAAGAAAAAGTAAGAGAGGAAGATAAAGAAGAAGATGAAGACGAATAGAAAGTGGAAGAAAGAGAAGAAGAAGGAGGGGGAAAAGGAGGAGGAGAAGAAAAAAATTAAAAGAATAAGAAGAAGAAGAAGAAGAAGAAGAAGAAGGTGTAGGGGAAGAAGAAGAAGACTAAAAGGTAGAAGAAGAAGAACAGGAAGTAGTAGCAGTAGAAGAACAACAAGAAGAAGAAGAAAGAGAAAAAGAAGTAGAAGAAAAAGATGAATAGTAGAAGAAGACAAGAAATTGGATTAGAAAAGAAGGGGAAGAAGCAGAAGAAGAAGAAAAAGGAGAAGAAAAAGAAGATGTAGTAGAAGTAAAAAAAGGAGTAGAAGAAGGAGAGAAAGATGTAGAAAAAGAAGAAGAAGAAGAAGTAGTAGAAGAAAGAGAAAAATAAGAACATGAAGAAGAAGACGGAAAAGGATAAAATGAAGAAGTAGAGCATGAAGAAGAAGAAGAAGAAGAAGTCGAAGAAGAAGGAGAAGAAGAATAAGAATAAGAAGATAGAGAAGAAGATGAAGAGGAAGACGAAGAAGAAGAAGATAAACAAGAACAAGAAGAAGTATAAGAAGAAGAAGTAGAAGAAGAAGATTGAGAAGAAGCAAAAGAAGTAGAGGAAGATGAAGAAGAAGAAGAAAAGTAGAAGGAGTAGAAAAAGTAAAACAAGGACGAGGAGGAGGAGGAGGAGAAGTAAAAGAAGAAGAAGAAGAAGAAGAAGTCGAAGAAGAAGTTGTAGAAGAAGAAGAAGGCTAAAACGATGAAGAAGAAGAAGAAGAAGAACAAGAGAAAGAAGAACAAGAAGAAGAAGAATTATGAGAAGTAGAAGAAGACAAACAAGAAAAAAGAAGAAGAAGAAGAAAACGACATAGAAGAAGAAGAAAAAGGAGAAGAAGAAGAAGTAGAAGAAGATGATGATGAAGAATAAGATGAGGAAGAAGAAAAAGAAGAAGGAAGTGATGAAGAAGAATAAGAAGAAGAAGTAGAAGATAGATAAGAAGATGAAGAAGAAGACAAATAAGATGAATAAGAATTGGAACAAGAAGAAGAAGAAGAAAATGAAGAATTAGATGAAGTAGAAAAAGAAGAAGAAGAAGAAGAAGAAGAAGATGATTAAGAAGAAGATGAAGAAAAAGCAGAAGCTAAAGAAGTAGAAGAAGTAGAAGAACTAGAAGAA
>JAIUJO010002115.1:7500-12500 GCA_023846275.1 Vanilla planifolia | reverse complement strand
TAAGATGAAGAAGAAGAAGTAGTAGAAGTAGTAGTAAAAGAAGAAGAAGAAGAAGAAGAAGAAGGAGAAGAAGATGGGGAGGAAGCTAAAGAAGAAGAAGAAGTAGAAGATGAAGGAGATGGAGATAAAGAAGAAGACGAAGGAGAAGACGGGGATGATGAAGAAGAAGAAGAAAAACAAAAAGAATAATAATAATAAGAAGAAGAAGAAGAAGAAGAAAAGAAGAAGAAGAACAGGAAGAAGAAGAAGAAGAAGAAAAAGAAAAAAGATATGGAACAAGAAGAAGAAGGAGAAGAAGAAGAAGAAGAAGAAGAAGAAGGAGAAGGAGAAGTAGAAGAAGATGGAGAGTTAGATGTTAAAGAAGAAGTAGAAGACGAATAAGAAGAAGTAGGAGAAGAAGGCGAAGAAGAAGGAGATGATGAAGGAGAAGAAAAATAATTAGAAGAAAAGAAGAAGAAAGAGGAGAAGAAAAAGAGGAAGAAGAAGAAGAAGAAGAAGAAAAAGAAAAAAATAGAAGTAGGAGAAGAAGAAGAAGTTGAAGAAAAAGAAGAGGAAGAACAAGTAGAGGAAGAAGGAGTAGATGAAGAAGAACATCAACAATAAGGCGGAGGAGGAGGAGAAGAAGAAGAAGAAAATGTGGAAGAAGAAGAAGAAGAATGACAAGAAGAAGAAGAAAAAGAGGAAGAAGAAGAAGATGAATATGAAGAATAAGAATAATAAGAAAAAAAGAAGAAGAAGAGGAAGAAAATGGAGATGAACAAGAACAAGTGGTAGCATAAGAAGTAGAAGAAGAATTAGAAGAACAAGAAGAAGGTGAGGAGTATAAAGAAGAAGAAAAAAGAAGAAGAAGAAGTAGAAGGACAAGAAGAAGTAGAAGAAGAAGAAGTAGACGAAGAATAAGATGATGTAGAAGAAGAAGAAGAAGGAGAGGAAGACGAAGAAGAGGAAGAAGAAGAAGAAGAAGATGAAGAAGAAAAAATAAAAGAAGAAGAGGAAGAAGAAGAAGAAGAAGTTGAAGAAGAGGAAGCTTAAGAAGAACAAGAAGAAGAATAAAATGGAGTAAAAGATGAAGAAGAAGAAGAACAATAATAATTAAAATAATAATATCTTATTAATCGTAATCTTCTTCTTCTTCTTGTTCTTCTTCTTCTTCTTCTGTATACTTCTTCATTATCTCCTTCTTCTTCTTCATTTTTCTTCAACTTCGTCATACTCTTCGTCTTCTTCTTCTTCTTTGCCTTCTTCTTTTACTCCTCTTGGTTCTACTACTTTTTTTTCATCATCATCATCTTCTTCTTGTTGTTCTTCTTCTTCTTTGTCTTCTTATTGTTCTGCTTGTTCATCTTCATATTCATTGTCTTCTTCTTCTTCCTCTTCTTCTTCTTCTTCTTCTTCTTCTTCTTCTCTTCTTCTTTTTCTTCTTCTTCTTCTTCCTCTTCTTTTCTTCTTCTTTTTCTTCTTCTTCTTCTTCTTTTGCTGATTATTCTTCTTCTTCTCCCTCTTTATCTTCATCTTCTTTTCTTCTTCCTCTTCTTCTTCTTCCTCTTTGTCTTCTTCTTCTTCTTCTTCTTCTTCTTCTTCTACTCTTTCTTCTTCTTCTTCTTCTTCTTCATCTTTATCTTCGTCTCTTCTTCTTCTTCGTCTTTTTCTTTTACTTCTACTACTTCTTCTTCTTCTTCTTCTTCTCCTCCTCCTCCTCCTATTTCAATTCCTCCTCCTTCTTCTTATTCTTTTTCTTCTTCCACCTCTTCTTCTCCTTCCTCTTCTTATTCATCTTCTTCTTCTTCTACATCTTCATCTTGTTGTTATTGTTCTTCTTCTTCTTTCTTACCTTCTTATTCTTCTTCATTCACTTCTCTTTATTTTACTCCTTGTTCTTCTTCTTCTTCATCCTCTTCTTGTACTTCTTCTTCTTGTTCTTCTTTTTTTCCATTTCTCCATTTTATTATTCTTCTTCTTCTCCATAATCATCATCTTCTTCTTCTTCTTCATCTTCTTTTCTCTGCAACTTCAAATTTTCTTCTTCTTCTTCCTCTTCTTGGCGTTTTTCTTTTTCCACTTCTTTGCCTTTTTATTTTTCTTCTTCTTCTTCTTCTTCTCCTCCTCCTTCTTTTTCTTCCTATTCTTCACCTTCTTTTGCTTCATTTTCTACTTCTTCCTCTTCTTCTTCCTCTTCAACTTCTTCTTCTTTTTCTTCTTCTTCTTAGTCTTCTTCCTCTTCTTCTTCGTCATCGTAATGTTCTTCTTCTTCTACTTCTTCTCCTTCTTCATCGTCATCATCATCTTCTTCTTCTTCTTCTTTGTCTTCTTCCAAATTTTTTTCCTTTTCTTCTCCATCGTCTCTTTTTTCTTATCCTTCTTCTTAGTGTTTTCTTCTTCTTTTTCTTGAACTTCTTCTTCTTCTCCTTATTCTTCTTCAACTTTTTCTTCTTCTTCTTCTCCTCTTTCTTCTTCTTCTCCTTCTTCTTCTTCTTCCTCTTCTGTATCTTCTTCTTCTTTGGTTTCTTCTCCTTCTTCTTCTTCATATTCTTTTTCTTCTACTTCTTCTACTACTTCTCCTTCTTCTTCTTCCTCTTCCTTATCTTCTTCATCAACACCTTCTTCCTCTTCTTCTTCTTCTACTACTACTACTTCTACTTCTTCTTCTTCTTCTTCTTTTTTTCTATCTCTTGTTCTTCTTCTTCTTCTTCTTCTTTTTCTTATTATTATTATTATTATTATTATTGTTGTTGTTATTCCTCTTCTTCTTCTTCTTCTTCATCCTCATATTCTACTTCTTCTTCAACTTCTGCTTCTTTTTGTTTGTTTTCTTCTTCTTCATCCTCTTCTTCTTCCTCCTGTTCTTCTTCTTATTCTTTTTCTTCGTCTCCTTTTTCTTTTTCTTTGACTTCTTCTTCATATTTATCTTCTTTGCTTCCTCATCTTTTTCTACTTCTTCTTCTTCTTCTTCTTCAACTTCTTCTTCTTCTTCTTCATCAACTTCTTCTCATTCTTCTTCTTCTTCTTCTCAATCTCTTCTTCTTCTCCTTCTTCTTCTTCTTATTCTTCAACTCGTACTGCCTTCACTCCTTTTTCCTTCTTCTTCTTCTTCTTCTTCTTCTTCTTCTGCACTTCTTCTTCTTCTTCTTCTTCTTCTTCTTCCTCCTCTTCTTCTTTTCTTCTTCTTATTCTTCTTCTCCTTCTTCTTATTCTCCTTCTTCTTCTTCCTCATTTTCTTATTTTTCTTTCTCTTCTTCTTTTTCTTCTTCTTCTTCTTCTTCTTCTTCTTCTTTCTCTTCTTGTTTTTCTTCATCATCATCATCTTCTTCTTCTTCTTATTCTTCTTCTTCTTATTGTTCTTCTTCTTCTTCTTCTTCTCTTCTTCTTCTTCTTCTTCTTCGGCTCCTTTATCATCATAAACTTCTTCTTCTTCTTCTTCTTCATCATCTTTGTCTGCTTCTTTTCCTCTTCCTCTTTTTGTTCTTTTCCTTCTTCTTATTCTTCTTCTTCAGCTTCCTCTTCTCCCTTGAATTCTTTCTTTGTTCATTCTCATCGAAGCCTTCTTCTTTTTCTTCTCCTTCTAATTCTTCTCCTTCTACTACTACTACTACTTCTTCTTCTTCCTCTTCGTCTTCCTCTTTTTATTCTTCTTCGTCTTCTTCTTCTTCTTCTTCTTCTTCTCCTACCTCTTCTTCTTCTTCTTCTTCTTCTTCTTCGCCTTCTTACACTTCTTCTTCTTCTTCATCGTCTCCTCCATCTTCTTCTTCTTCGTCTTCTTCTTCTTTTTTTTAATCTTTTTTCCTTTTTCATTTTCTTCTTCTTCTTCTTCTTCTTCTTCTCCATCTTTTCCTTCTTCCTCTTCTTCTTCATCTTCACCTTCTTTTCGTTCTTCTTCTCCCCCTCCCTCTTCTTCTTATTCTTCTTCTTGTTGTTCTTATTCTTCATCATCATCCTCATCTTTTTCTTCATTTTCTTGTTGTTCTTCTTATTCTTGTTCTTCTTCTTCTTCTAATTCTTCTTCTTCATCTTCTTCTTCTTCTTATTATTCTTCTTCTATTCCTTCTTCTTCACCTTCTTCTTATTCGTGTTATTCTTCTTTTTCTTCTTCTTTTTCTCCATCTTCTTCTTCTTCTTCTTCTTCTTCTTCCTCTTTTCCTTCTTCTTCACCTTCTTCTTCTTCTTGTTATTCTTTTTTTTCTTCTTCTTTTTCTCCTTCTTCATCTTCATCTTCTCCTTCTTCTTCTTGTTATTCTTCTTCTTCTTCTTCGTCTTCTACTTCCAACTCTTCTTTTTTGCAATCTTCAACATCTTTCTCTACTTCTTATTCTTTTTCCTCATCTTCTCCATTTTTTCCTTCTTCTTTTTCTTCTCCACCTACTTCTTCCTCTTCGTCTCCTTCTTCTTCCTCTTCTTCAATTTATTCTTCTTATTCTTCTTCTTCATCTTCTACCACTTCTTCTCCTTCTTCTTCTTCTTCTTCTTCTCCTCCTCCTCCTTCTTCTTCTTCTCCTTCTTCCACTTCCTCTACTTCTTCTTCATCTTAATCTCGTTCTTCATCTTCTTCTTACCTTCTTCTTCTTCTTCTTCTCTTTCTTCTTCTTCTTCTTCTTTTTCTTCTTCTTTTTCTCCTTCTTCGTGTTCTTCTTCTTCTTTTTCTTCTTCTTCTACTCCTCCTTTGTCTTTTTCTTCTTCTCTTCCTTTGCCTTTTTCTTCTTTTCCTTTTACTTCTTCATCATAATCATCATCATCTTATTCTTCTTCACTATTTTCTCCATCTTCTTTTTCTTCTTCTTCTTCTTCTTCTTCTTCTCCTCCTCTGCTTCTTCTTCTTCTACTTCTTCTTCTTCTTCTATGAATCTTTCGTCTTCTTCTTCTTTGCCCTCTTCTTTTCTTCTTATTCATCTTCTTTTTCATCAACTTCCACTTCTTCTTCTTCTTCTTCTCTCCTTCTTCTTCTATTTCTTCTTCTTCTTCTTTTTCTACATCTTCTTTTTCTTCTTCTTCTTCTTCTTCTTCTTCTT
>JAIUJO010002115.1:0-5000 GCA_023846275.1 Vanilla planifolia | reverse complement strand
CTACTTCTTAATCTTAATCTTCTTCTTCTTCATCATAATCATCATCATCATCTTCTTATTATTATTATTCATCATCATCATCATCATGATCATCATCTTCTACTACTTCTTCTTCTTCTTGTTCTTCTTCTTCTTCTTCTTCTTCTGCTTCGTCTCCTTCTTCCTCATCATCATCATCAACATCTTCCTCTTCTCCTTCCTTTTCTTCTTCTTCTTCTTCTTCTTCTTCTTCTTCTTTCTTCTTCTTCTTCTTTCTTCTTCTTCTTCTTTTTCTTCTTTCCACTTCTTCTTTTTCTTTCTTCTTCTTCTTGTTCTTATTCTTCTTCTTCTTCTTATTCTTCTTCTTCTTCTTATTCTTCTTCTTTTTCTCCTCCTTTTCTTCATCTTCTTCTTCTTCTTCTTGCACTTCTTCCTCTTTATCTTCTTCTTCTTCAACATCATCTTCTCTTCTTCTTCTAATATTACTACTTTTTCTCCTTTATTCTTCTTCTTCTTCCTCCTCCCCTTCTTCTACTTTTTCTACTACTACTGCTTCTTCTTCTTCTCCTCCTCCTTTATCTTCTTCTTCTTCTTCTTGTTCTTCTACTACTTCCTCTTCTTCTTTTTCTTCTTCTCCTTACTTTGTCTTCTTCTTCTACTACTTCTACTTCTTCATCATCTACTTTTTCTTCTTCTTCTTCTTCTTCTTGCTCTTCTTCTTCTTCTTGTTCTTCTTCTTGTTCTTCTTCTTCTCCTCCTCCTCCTCCTCCTCCTCCTTCTCCCTCTTCTTTCTCTTATTCTTTTTCTTTGTCTTCTTCTTTTTCTTCTATTTATTCTTCTTCTTCTTCTTCTTCTTTGTCTTCTTCTTCTTCTTGCTGTCCTTCTTTTTGTTCCTCATCTTCTTCTCCTTCTTTTCTTCTTCTTCTTCTTCTTACTGTCCTTCTTCTTCTTTTTGTTATTCTCCGTCTCCTGCTACTCCTTCTTCTCCTTCTATTTCTTCTTCTTCCTCTTCTCCCTTTTTTCTCCTTTTCTTCTCCTTTCATTTCATATTATACTTCTTCTTGTACATGTTTTTCTTCATCTTCTACTTCTTCCTCTCGTTCATCTTCTTCTTCTTCTTCTTCATCTTTTTCTTCTACATCATTATCATCTTCTTCTTCTTCTTCTTACTCTTCTTCTTTCTCCTCTCCTTCATCTTCTTCTTCTTCTTCCTATTCTTATTCTCTATCTTCATTTTCTCCTTCTCCTTCTACTCATTCTTCTTTTCCACCTATTTCTTCTTCATCTACTTCTCCATCTTTTTCTTCTTCATCTTCTTTTACTTCATCTTATACTTCTTCTTGCACTTGTTCTTCTCGTCATCTTCTACTTCTTCCTCTTCTTCTTCTTCTTCCCCTACTTCTTCTCCACTTCTTCGTTTTTGTCCTCTTCGTCTACTTCTTCTTCTTCAACTTTTTGTTCTTTTTCTTCTTCTTCTTTTCTTTTTCTTGTTGTCATTCTTCTTCTTCTTCTTCTTCTTGTTCTTCTTCTTCTTCTTCTTCTCCTTCTTCTTATTCTTTTTCATATTCTTATTCTTATTCTTATTTTTCTTCTTCTTCTTCTTATTTTTCTTCATTTTATTATTATTATTATTATTATTCTTTTTCTTCTTTTTTTTCCACTTTTTCTTCTTCTTCTTCTTCTTCTTTATCTTTTTCTTTTCCTTCTTCATCGTCTTATTCTTCTTCTTCTTCTTCTTGTTCTTGTTCATCATCTTTTTCTTCTCCATTCTCTTCTTCTTCTTCTTCTTTGTCTTCCTCTTCTTCTTGTTATTCTTCTTCTTCTACCTTTTCTTCTTCTTCTTCTTCTTCCTCTTCTTCTTCTCCTTCTCCAACTTCTTCATTTTCCTCTTCTTCTTCTATTTCATCATCATCATCATCTTCTTCTTCTTCTTCTTCTTCTTTCTCCTCTACTTCTTCTTCTTCCTCTTCTTCATGTTCTTCTTCTTCTTCTTCTTCCTCTTCTTCATCCTTTTTTTCTTCTTCATAATCGTCATCATCATCATCATTATCTTCTTCTACTTCTACTTCCACTTGTTTTCTTCATCTTCTTCTTCTTTCTCATCATCATCTTCTTCTTCTTCTTCTTCTTCTTTCTATTCCTCATCTTCTACTCCTTCATCCTCCTCCACTACTTCTTATTCTTCTTCCTTTTCTTCCTATTCTTCTTCTTCTTCTCCTTCTTCTTTTTTCACTTCTACTTTTCTCTTTCTTCTTCTTGTTTTTGTTGTTGTTCTTCTTCTTCTTCTTCTTCTTCTTCTTCTTTTTCTACTTTTTCTTCTTCCTCTCCTTCTTCTTCCTCTTCTTCTTCTTCTTCTTACTCTTCTTCTTCTTCTTCTTCTTTTTGTTCTTTCCCTCTACTTCTTCCTCTCCTTCTGGTTCCTCTTCTTCTTCTTCTTCATCATCATCTTAAACTTCTTGTTCTTCTTCTTCTTCCTCTTTTACTTCTTCTTCTCCTTCTTCTTCTTCTTCTTCTTATTCTTGTTCTTCTTCTTATTCTTGTTCTTCAAGTTCTTCATATTCTTCTTTTTCTTCTTCTTTGTTCTTCTTCTTCTTCTTCTTCTTCCTATACTTCTTCTTCTTCTTCTTCTTTTCCTTCTCCTTCTTCTTCTTCTTCTACTTCTTCGTCTTCTACTTCTTCTTTTTCTTCTTCCTCTTTTGTCTTCTTGTTTATCTTCTTCTTGTTCTCCTTCTTCATCTTGTTCGTATTCTTCTTCTTCTTCCTCTTCTTCTTCTTCTTCTTCTTCTTCTTCTTCTTCTCCTCTTGTTCTTCTTCTTCCTCTTCATCTTCTTCATCATCTTCTTTTCCTTCTTCTTTTTCCTCTTCTTCTTCTTCTTTTTCTTATTCTTCTTCCTTTTCTACTTCTTCTTCTTATTCTTCTTCTTCTACTTCTTCTTTTTCTTCTTCTTCTTCTTCTTTTTCTTCTTCCTCTTCTTCTTCTTCTTCTTCTTCTTCTTCTTCTTCTTCTTTCTCTTTTTCTTCTTCATCTTCTTCTTCCTCTTCTTATACTTCTTCTTCTACTTCTTCTTCTCCTTCTTCTTCTTCCCATTCTTCTTCTTACTTCTTCTACTACTTCTTCTTCTTCTTCTTCTTTCTTCTTCTACTGCTTTTTCTTCTTCTTCTTCTTCTTCTTCTTCTTCTTCTTCTTTTTCTTCTTCTTCTTCTCCTCGTTTTTCTTTTTCTTCATATAATTTTTCTTTCTCTTCTTCTTCCACTTCTTCTTCTTTTTCTTCCTCAACTTCTTCTTCTTCTTCTTATTCTTTCTTTACTTTTTCTTCTTTTTCTTATAATTATTCTAGTTCTTCTTCTTCTTCTTTTTCTTCTTCTTCTTCTTCTTGTTTTTTCGTCTTTTTCTTCTTATTCTTCTTCTTCTACTACTTCTTCCTATTCTTCATCTTCTTCCTCTTCGACTTCTTCTTCTTCTTCTTCTTACTCTTCTTCCACTTTTTCTTCTTCTTCTTCTTCTTCTTCTTCTTCTCCTCTTTCTCCCTCCTCTTCTTTTTCTTTTTTTTATTCTTCTTTTTCTTCTTCTTCTACTTCTACTTCTTATTATTGTTATTATTATTATTATTATTATTATTATTATTATTATTATTTTTCTACTTCTTCTTCTTCTTCTTCTACTAATACTACTACTATTGTTTCTTCTTCTTCTCCTTCTTCTTCACCTTTCTCTTCTTCTTCTTCATCTTCTTTATATTCTTCCTCTTCCTCCTCTTCTTTTTATTCTTCTTCTTCTTCTTCGTCTTCATCTTCATCATCTTCTTCGTCATCTTCTTCATCTTGTTCTTATTCTTCATCTTCTTCTTCTTTTTCTTCTTCTTCTTCTTCTTCTTCTTCTTCTTCTTCTTCTTCTTCTGGTTTTCATCTTGTTCTTCTCCTTCTTTTACTACTTCCTCTTCTTCTTCTTCTTCTTCTTCTTCTTCTTCTTCTTCACTTCTTCTTCTTCTTCTTCTTCTTTTTCTTATTCTTTTCTTCTTCTTCTTGTTCTTGTTCTTCTTCTTCTTCTTCTTGTTCCTCTTGTTCTTCTCCTTCTCCTTCTTCTTCTTCTTAATCTTCTTTTTCTTCTTCAACTTCTTCAGCTGCTTCTTCTTTAATTCTTGTTATTCTTCTTCTTCTTCTTCTTCTTCTCCTTCTTCTCCTTCTCCCTCTCCTTCTTCTTCTTCTTCTTCTTCATCATCCTCTCCTTCCCCTTCTTATTCTTCTTCTTCTACTTTTTCATCATCTTCTTCTTCTTCTTCCTCTTCTTTTTCTACTTTTTGTTCCTCTTCCTCTACTTCTTCTTCTTCTTCTTCTTTTGCCTCCACTTCTACATTCACTTCTTCCTCTTCTTCCTCTTCCTATTTGTCTTCTTCTTTGTCTTCATCATCTTCTCCTCCTCGTTTTACTTCATCTTATTCTCCTTCTTCATTATTTATTTCTTCTTCTTCTTCTTCTTGTTCTTCTTCTCCTTCTTCTTCTTCTTCACCTTTTTTTTCTTCTTTTTATTCTTCTTCTTCCTCTTTTTCTTCTTCTTCCTCTCCTACTTCCTCTTCTTTCTCTTCTTCTTCTTCTACTTCTTGGTCTTCTTCTTCTTTGTCCTCTTCTTCTTCTTCTTCTTTTTATTCTTATTTTTCTTCATATTCTTTCTCTTCTTGTTTTTCTTCTTCTTCTTCAATTTCTTGTTATTCTTCTTCTTCTTTCATTTATTCCTCTTCTTCTTCTTCTTCAATTTCTTGTTATTCTTCTTCTTCTTTCATTTATTCCTCTTCTTCTTCTTCTTCCTCTTCTTCCATGTCTACTTCTTTCTTCTTCTTGTTCTTCTTCTTCTTCTCCTTCTTCTACTTCAACTTCTTCTTCTTCTTCATTAACTTCTTCATCTTCTTCTTCTCCTTCTTCCCCATCTTCTTCCCCCTCCTTCTTCTTCTTGTTCTTCCTCTTCTCCTTCTTTGCCTTCTTCTTCTTCTTCTTCTTTTTCTTCCTCATCATCTTATACTTCTTTA
>JAIUJO010003027.1:22500-32750 GCA_023846275.1 Vanilla planifolia | reverse complement strand
TGCAACTGAAAAGTTACGTTTTGTTAAGACGTTAATTGTTAAATATCTTATGTTTATAAGACTGCAATATACTCCAAACCAAGGAAAGTCCTAAACCTGAAAATATAGATAAGGGTAAAGAAAAAGAGCAACAAGGAGATACACAATAGGAATTAGCAAAAACATTAGTCTCTTTGTTGCAATCAATTGGAAGCACTGGTAGCCATTGAGGAGAGGCATCTATCGACTTGACCAATTTTAGCAAATGCGACCTACTTCTTTTGCTAGGGATGAGGATCCTATGACTGTCGAAAACTAGCTAGAGTAAATGAAAATTATCTTTGTCTTACCCAGATTACAGAATGGTGGCCTTGGTAGTTTTGGTACTAAAAGATGTTGTTGGACTATGGTGGAGTGTCTACATCGACTTCAATTTTAAGCTGACCAATGAAAGACATCCCTGGGAAGAATTCACAAAAAATTTGATCAATGGTAAATGCCCCTTTCAATCAAAGCCAAAATGAGGGAGGAGTTGAATAATCTTTGACAAGGTAATATGTCAATCACCACGTATGAAATGAAATTCTCCCACCTGGCTAAATATGTGCCTCATTTAGTAACACCCAAAGAACAATGATGTTACATGTTTTGACGAGGTGTACAGACAAAATTTAGGCAATTTTAGTAGCAGTCTGATAAACAAACTATGTAGAGTTACTGGAGTATGCCCACACGATTGAGTTGGAACTCAGTTTGCTGGTAGTTAGTAAAGAAGAAGAGAAGAAAAGATTTGATTCTCTACAGTCTCAATTTAGATTCATAGGAAAAAGAGATAGTCCTAGTTTTTCAAGAGGAGAACTTCTACTTATTTAAGATCTACTAGGTTCAGACTATATGAATCGAGCACTACTAACATTAGTTTGAGTTCAAGTGGAACGAGTAGATATAGGAAATGTGAAAAATGGCATAAAAGAGAATGTAGATCAGAGTCTATCAGACCAATCAAATGCTATATATGCAAAGAAATAGGACATTACTAGAGATTGCCAAAACTTTTTAGAATTTAAAATTTTCACTGTTTCAACTAGTGGAGATAGGGATGATGCAAGTGCATGTAGAGGCCACGGATCTACGACGACTTCAGGTGCTACAGTTAGAGGTGGAGCGACAAGAAGGGGAGGTCAGACGCTTGCTTATTCGATCAATCAGCAAGATGCTCTGGACTCTACTGACGTCATTATAGGTATACATGTGTTACACAAATTACCTGTTTTTGTACTCTTTGATTTTGGAGCCTCACATTCTTTTATATCCACTGACATCATTATAGGTATCCTATAGTTATACAAATTACCTATTTCTGTACACTTTGATTGTGGAGCCTCATATTTTTTTTATATCCATTAATGCATCAAGGCAAATAAATATCTTATTACACACCATGAAAGATCTATTAGTACTAAAATGCTAGCTGGAAATAGTATCAGTGTAGAAAAGTTTATTGAGAAGAGATAGGCATCGGAGGAAAGAAATTCTTAGTATTGCTACAAATCCTACCTCTGACGAAATTTGACGTAATTCTTGGCATGGATTGGTTGGTTCAGTATAAAGTAAAAATAGATTGCTATGAAAAGAGGATTGAAATCCCAATCCTTGGAGAAGATAAATTAATCTATTTTGGACATGAAAGAAAAATCTCTATCATAGTTATGCTCAAAGCCCGAAAGCTACTTAAGAAAGGATGTGAAGGACGTCTGGTATCCATTGTGGAATTGGATAGATAATTTTGTCAACCCTCAGAAGTATCGATAGTTAAAGAATATTTGGATGTTTCGTTGAGGAATTATCAGGATTACCCTCGGATAGGGAAATTAAATTTTAAATTCGATGATTCTGGTGCTGTCCCAATTTCAAAATCTCCCTATTATATGACACCTGTTGAACTACAAGAATTATTGGACAAAGGATTTATTAGGCCAAGTGTGTCCCATGGGGGGCACCTATCTTTTTTGTGAAAAAGAAAGACAATAGTCTTCGTATGTGTGTTGACTATCAAGAAATCAATAAAATCACTATCAAGAACAAATATCCTTTACTTCATATTGATGATTTATTTGATCAGTTGCATGGAGCAATTGTATTTTCCAAAATTGATCTATAATCTGGATATCATTAATTAAAAATCAAGCAAGAAGGTGTTTTGAAGACAGCTTTTAGAACCAGGTATGGACACTATAAATTCTTAGTACTACAATTTGGGCTAACGAATGCACCAACAACCTTAAAGGATTTAATGAATCGAGTGTTCAAGAAATATTTAGACCACTTTATTATTTTCTTCATGATGATATCCTAATTTATTCCAAATCTTTGCAAGAACATTATACACATTTGCATTTAACATTACAGACTTTGAGAGGAAACTAATTATATGCTAAATTGTTGAAATATGAGTTTTGGTTATCTAAAGTTATTTTCTTAGGACATGTTGTCAGTGTAGAAGGGATCTCTATAGATCCACAAAAGATTTTGGCTACCATAGATTGGCCAAGACCGACAACCATGATTGAGATAAGAAGCATCTTGGGAATGGCCAGATATTACAGGAAGTTTGTCAAGGGTTTTTCTCAGATTATCGCATCGTTAATCAATTTAACAAGGAAGACAACAAAATTTGAATGGGAAGCAACTTGTGAGAATAGCTTTCAAATACTGAAATAGAAATTAACTATAGCTCCAATTCTAATAGTGCCGAAAGGCACAAAGGGTTATCATATATACAGTAATGCCTTCTAGTAAGGGCTAGGCTAAGTATTGATGCAACATCACCAGGTAATTGCCTTTGCATCTAAATAGCTTAAATCACAAGAAAAGAATTATCCTATGCATGATTTGGAGCTAGTAGCTATAATTTGTTTCCTAAAAATTTGGAAACATTACTTATATAGATTTAAATGTATGATATTTACTGATCATCAAAGCTTAAATATATCTCCACTCAAAAAGAATTAATTTTAAGCAAAGAAGATGGTTGGAATTTTTTTAAAGATTATGATGTAGATAGACTATGGTGGATTGAGGCTATAAGGGACTATGTCAGGGTTGCCCCCTATCCCCATACTTGTTCACCTTGGTATCAGAATTTTTCTCTATGTTGGCACGTAAGTATGAGATTCAGGCATTACTCGGCTTTAGATTCACCTCCACTGGCCCCATTATTTTGCACATTCTATATGCTGATGATGTTATTATCTATGCACTTGGTTTACATAAGTCAGTGCCTACTATTAAGAAGATGCTCCATAAGTTCAGTAAGCTCGCTAGGCTCAATGTTAATCATGGGAAATCTAGAATTTTCTTCAGTAGAGGTATGAAGAAGAGAAGGATGATGCTTGTGTCCTCTAAGCTTGGTATCCCAAGGGAAAATACACCCACTTTTTGGGTATTCTTATTTTAGCCAGGCTATTCAAGGAAGTGGATTTCAATTTTTTGATTCAGAGAATTGAGTATCAGGTTGCTAAATGATGGGTGTGCCCCCTCTCCTTGGTTGGTAGGATACTATTGATCAAGGCTATATTGGAGTCGTTCCCTAATTTTGTGATGAGCCATTGTGTGGTTCCAAGTGGGGGGTGGAGCAGATGGAGCAGTTGATGAGGAGATTCTTATGGTGTGGCATGAGAATGGCTCATGCTATCCATGATGTAGATTGGGACATTATCATGCTCCCAAAGGACATGGGAGGCCTTGGCTTACTTGATCTCAAGATCTGGCATCATGTATTGGTCATGAAGCATTGCAAGAGGCTTTTGCACTGTAAGGACATCCTTTGGGTAGATATCATGAAGACAAAGTACCATTTGGGCAAAAACCCCTACAAGGTCCCTAGGGTGCCTCTCATGTAGGTAGGCTTTTGTTGGAGGCCTTCCCAGATGCTTTGGGGGGTTTCATTTGGAGGATGGTGGATGGAATGTGCATTGATTTCTATGAAGATAATTGGTTGGGATTCCTACCAATAAAATGGTGGCCAACATTTATTAACATGGAGGCCTCATGGCCAAAGTACGTGGGGGAGTGCATGCTGGGGTCGAGGAAGTGGGACAGGGATTCCATTGCTTGCTGGGCGATCCCCTTGTTGGAGGGCAAAGTCCTACCTTGTCATGGGATCACAATTATGGGAATGATGAGCTTCTTCAGGTGCATGCCAAATCCCCTAAGGTCTCTTCTACCAAGTCTACCAGGCTCTCGTCGCTTCTAGGAAAGCTGATAATGCTTGACCTACTCCAACGTTTGGTGATCACCTTGGATGGATATGGAAGCTGAAAGTAATGCCCAGGGTCAATACTTTCCTTTGGCGAGTGGCTAGAAATCTTTTTCCTACGACAAATTGGCTCACAAGAAGACATTTGACTGACTGTAGCAATTGTAGTTGGGGCTGTGATGTGGCTGAGACACTGCAGCACGCATTGTGGGACTGTACTGTGACAGTAGTATCTGAGAGGATCCTGTGTTGTGTGCCTCTGCTGAGGCTTTGGGCATCTACTATGGTGTGTGCATGCTTGCATACATTGGCTTCCACTTTCTGGAGTGCTTCCTCTCCCGCGCCGCATAGCCTGGCACGATGCGCAGTATCTCCATGGCTCATTTGGCCATTGTGGCCTTTACCTTGTTTCATATTTGGGAGAATAGAAACTGTTGGGTGTATAAGGAGACCACCCTCAGTAATATCATGCGAATTCAAAGGATCAAATTGGAAAGCACTGCCACAATAAAAAGCTCATTAATCATCATCCTTCTACGTCCAATGGGAAGTTCAACCCCTTGGGCCCCCTGGTAACCAGTATTTGGCTTCCCCTTCCAATGGGCTAGATTATGATCAATTGTGATGCTACGATGAAGAATGAGATAGCTGGTATCGGTCTTATGGTCTTTGGCCATCAGGGGAGGCCCATGCACATTGTGGGGAAAGGATTCATTTTGCAAGCAAGTGATGCTTTTGAGCTTTAGGCTATCATGGATACCATGGTGTTTATCATGAAAAAACTCAAGGATTACCTTACTGTTGAGATCCAAACTGACTCTACCTATGCATTACATGAGGGGATGCAATGGTTTTGCTATCCTTTGGATGGTGGAACTATTTCTATTGCTCTCTACTATGTGAGGAAGTTTCTAGCTTTTCGCCTTACACATGTTTTAAGGGAAGGCAATGCTCCTGTAGATTGGGTCGTAAAAAATGCATGTTCATCTAATATTGTATGGGAAAGGGGAATGCCCCTGTCCAAGCCTTTACTTAAGCTCTTGTTAGTTGACTTTGTATTTAAACCCCCGTTGCGAACTCCTTTTTGTAGGCTTTGGCCACTTTTGAGTCAATGAAATCACATATCATCCAGGTAAAACTAATGTGGTGACAGATGCTCTTAGTAGGAAAGTTAATGTTAATAGCTTATTAACTATCCCAAAAGAAAATAATTGATCTTTGAGATGGACAAGTTACAACTAAAATCTAAAATACGATAAAATACAACGTTATTGGCTCACCTATCTGTATGGCTACATTGGTTATGTCTATTAAAGAAGACCATGCTGAAGGTCCAGAACTATAAAAGATAATCCAAAAGGTCAACAAAGGATGAGAATCTGAATTTAAATTGGATCAGAATGGTATACTTTGATTTTAAAATAGACTATGTATACCATCACATCAACAACTCAGAGAATTAATATTAAAAGAAGCTCATAACTCACACTATTCCATCCATCCAAGAAGGAATAAAATATATCAAGAGCTAAGACAATAATACTACTGGCTAGGGTTGAAGAAAGATGTGGCTAATTGGGTTCAAAGGTGTTTAATTTTCCAGGAAGTCAAACAAGAACAACAAAAGCTTGAAGGATTACTATAGTTATTGTAGGTACCAGAATGGAAATGGAGGAAGTTGTAATGGATTTTGTAGTTAGATTACCAAGATCACCTGTTGGTTATGATGCAATTTGGTAATTATGGATAGGCTAACAAAAACTGCTCATTTTCTTATTATGAAGATGACTAATTCTACCATAAACATAGCTTAAGAATATGGAAAGTAAATTATCAGGTTGTATGGGATAACAAAAATTATTATCTTTAATAGAGATCCTAAATTTACTTCTCACTTTTGGAAGAGTATAGATCGAACTATTGGTACAAGTTTAAGGTTCAGTATTGCCTTCATTCCTCAAACAGATGGTTAATTAGAAAGAACTATAAAAACCTTGGAAGATTTGTTGTAACTTTGTATTTTATATTTTGAAGGAGATTAGGAAAGTCACCTTCCTCTAGTAGAATTTTCCTATAATAATAGTTATCAGTACAGTATCAGAATGGCTCTAAGTGAAGTACTTTATGGTAGAAAATATCAATCACCTTTATACTATAGTGATGGGAAGGAAAGAAGTTTACCTGGTTAATTATTGTGGATTTATCTACTAAGATCTATAAAAATCTCATTAGTGCTTACATCACAGGTCATCCATCCCATGTATCCACTACACTGAGAGCTGGAAAAGTTGCTAATAAAGGAGAGACCTTTTCATCAAATGTTCGAGACAGGGGAGGTTTTTGTGTGAGTAAACTTTTAAAAATATTTTTGTTTGTATTTTGTGATTTTAGGTCCCTATGCAAATAATTTAGTTCAGTTCCATGGTTTGTTTTTGAAATAGGTTCGAATAAATCTTAGGGTTTGTCTCACTGTTGGGTCCGCACTTAGGTTTTGTTCCTTGTCCTCACTCGATGTTGTAACAGTGAAAAGTCTCTTACGTTTTCTTTATCTAGTGGTACTTTTTCAAGGTGCGGGGCTTTATAATTTCCTTCTTCTCCTTCTTCTTCTTCTTCTTCTTCTTTTAATTCTTCTTCTTCTTCTTTTCATTATTCTTCTTCTTCCTCCTCTTCTTCTTCATCCTCTATTTTTTCCTCCTCTTCTTCTTCTTCATCTTGTTCTTCGTCATCATCTTGTTCTCCTTCTAATTTTTCTTCTTCTTCTTCTTCTTTTACTTCATCATCTTCTTCCTCTTATTATTATTCTTCTTTGTCTTTGTCTTCCTCTTCTTCTTCTTCTTCATTCTCTTCATCTTCTTCTTCCCCTTCTTCTTCTTCTTTCTCCTCCCCTTCTTCTTCTTCTTCTTCTTCCTCTTATTCATCTTCTTCTTCATCTTTCTTCTTCTTCTTCCTCTTCTTCTTCTTCTTCATCATCATCTTCTTCTTCTTCATCTTCTTTTTCTTCTTCTTCTACTTCCTCTTCTTCTCCTTCCTCATCATCATCATCTTCTTCTTCTTATTCTTATTCTTCTTCTTCTTCTTCTTCTTCCACTTCTTCTTTTTCCTCTTCTTCATCATCATCATCTTCTTCTTCTTCTTCTTCTTCTTCTTTTTCTTTTTCTTCTACTTCCTCCTCCTCCTCTACTTCTTCTTCCTCCTCTTCTTCCTCTTCTTCTTCTTCTTCTTCTTCTTCACTTCTCCTTCTTCTTCTTCTTCTTCTTCTTCTTCCTCATCCTCTTCTTCTTCTTCATCTTCTTCATATTCTTCTTCTCCTTCTCCTTCTTCTTCTTCTTCCTCTTCTTCTCCTTCTTCTTCTTCTTCTTCTTCTTGCTCTTCTTCTTCCTTATATTCTTCCTCTTTTTCATCTTCTTCTTCCTCTTCTTCTTCTTCCACTTCTCCTTCCTGTTCTTCTGCTTCCTCTTATTTTTCATCTTCTTCCTCTTCTCCTTCTTCTTCTTCTTTTTCCCGTTCCTCTACTTCATCATCATCTTCTTCTTCTTCTTCTGCTTCCTATCTTTCTTCTTTTTCTTCTTGCTTTTCTTCTTCTTCTTCTTCTTCTTCTTCTTCTTCTCTTTATTCTTCTTCTTCTTCTTCTTCTTCTACAACTACTACTTGTTTCTATTATTCTTCTTCTTAGCCCACTTCTTTTGCTTCTTCTTCTTCTACTTTTTGTTCCTCTTCTAATTCTTCTTCTTCTCCTTACTCTTCTCCTTCTTCTTCATTCTCTTCTTCCTCTTCTTCTTCTTCTTCCTATTCCACCTCCTCTACTTCCTCTTCTTCTTCCTCTTCTTTCTCTTCTTGTTTTTCTTCTTCCTCTTCTTCTTCTTCTTCTTCTGCTTCTTCCTTTTCTTCATCTTCTTCTTGTTCTTCTTCTTCTTTATCTTTTTCTTCTTCTACTTCTCCTTCTTCTTTTTCTTCTTCTTCTTCCTCTTCCTCCTCTTAATCTTCATCTTAATCTTTTTCTTCATTTTCATCTTCTTCTTCCTCTTCTTCTTCTTCCTCCTACTCTTCTTCTTCTTCTTCTTCTTCTTCATCTTCTTCCAATTCTTCTTCTTCTTCTTCTTCTTCTTCCTCTTCTCTTTCTTTCTCATCTTCTTTTTTTCTTATTCTTGTTTCTCGTATTCTTCTTTATCAGCCTCTTCTCATTCTTCTTCTTCTTTGTACTTTTCTTCCTCTCCTTCTTCTTCTTCTTCTTCTTCTTTTCTTCCTCTTCTTGTGCCACATCTTGTACTTCTTCTTCTCTTTCTTTTTCTTCTTCTTCTTCTTCTTCTTCTTCTTCTTCTTCTTTTTCTTCTTCTTCTTCTTCTTCTTCTTCTTCCACTTCTACTTCTTCCACTTCTTCTTCTTCTTCTACCTCTTCCTCTTCTTCTTCTTCTTCTTCATATTCTTCTTCTTCTTCTTCTTCTTCTCCTCCTTCTTTGCTCTTCTTCTTGTTCTTGTTCTTGTTCTTGTTCTTCTTCTTTTTCTTCTTCTTCTTCTTCTTCTTCTTCTTCCTCCCCTTCTTCCTCATCTTTTTCTTCTTTTTCATCTTCATCCTCCTCTTCTTCTTCATCTAATTCAACTTCTTCTTCTTCTGCTTCCTCCACCTCCTACCCTTCTTCTTCTTCCTCTACTTCTTCTTCTTCTTCTTTCTGTTCTCCTTCTTCTACTATTTCTTCTTCCTCTTCGTCTTCTTGAAACTTCTTTTTTTTCTTTTTCTTCTTCTTCTTCTTCTTTTCTCTTATTCTTCTTGTTTGCCCCCTTCTTCTACATATTCTTCTTCTTCTTCTTTTTCTCTTCTACTTCTTCTTCTTCACCTACCTTTGCTTCTTCTTATTCTTCATCTTCTTCTTCTTCTTCTACTTCTTCTTCTTCCTCTTCCTCTTCCTCTTCTTCTTTTTCTTCTTCTTCTTCTTCTTCTTCTTTTTCTTTGCCTTCTTCCTCCTTCATTTCTTTTTCTTCTTCTTCTTCTTCCTATCCTTCTTTTTCTTCTTCTTCCTCTTTTTTTTCTACTTCTTCTTCCCCTTCCTCTTCTTCGTCATCTTCTTCTTCTTATTCTTCCACTTCTTTTTTTTGTTCTTCTTCTCCTTCATCATCATCTTCTTCTTCCCCTTCTTCATCTTCATTTTCTTCTTCCTTTTCATCCTAGTCTTCCTCTTCTTCTTCGTCCAACTACTCTTCTTCTTCTTCCCCCTCCTCCTCCTCTTCTCCTTCTTCTTCTTCCTATTCTTCTTCTTCTTCTTCTTCTTCTGCTACTTTTGGTTGTCCTTCTTCTTCTTCTTCTTCTTCTTCGTCTTCTTCTTCTTCTTCTTCTTCTTCTTCTTTTTCTTCTTCTTCCTCCTCCTCGTCTTCTCTTTCTTCGTCTTCTACTTCTTCATTTTATTTCTACAATTCTTCTTCTTCTTCTTCTTCTTCTTCTTCTTCTTCTCCTTCTTCTTCTTCTTCTATCTCTTCCTCTTCCTCTTCTTCTTCTTCGTCTTCCTCTTCCTCTTCTACTACTTCTTCTTTTTCTTCTTCTTCTCCTTCTTCATCTTCTTCTTCTTCTCCTTTTTCTTCTCCATCTTCTCCTTCTTCTTCTTCTTCTTCTTCCTCTTCTTCTTCATCATCTTCTTCTTCTTCTTCTTCTTCTTCTTCTCCTTCTTCATCTTCTTCTTCTTCTCCTTCTTCTTCTCCATCTTCTCCTTCTTCTTCTTCTTCTTCTTCCTCTTCTTCTACTTCTTCTCTTTTTCTCTTCTTCTTCTTCTTCTCCTTCTTCTCCTTCTTCTCCTTCTTCTATTTCTTCTCCTTCTTCTCCTTCTTCTCTTCCTTCTACTTCTTCTTCTTCTTCTTCCACTTCTTCCTCTTCTTCTTCTACTTCTTCTTCTTGTTCTTCTTCTTCTTTATCTTTTTCTTCTTCTACTTCACCTTCTTCTTCTTCTTCATCTTCTTCCTCTTCCTCTTCTTAGTCTTCAACTCCATCTTCTCCTTCATTTTCATCTTCTTCTTCCTGTTCTTCTTC
>JAIUJO010003027.1:0-15000 GCA_023846275.1 Vanilla planifolia | reverse complement strand
GCGGTCAACAGTCAATGAACAGATGCTTGGCTAAGTCAACCCGAACCGGGTGGTGAAATCCCGGTCAAGGAAGGGGGGAGCCGGCCCCAAAGTGGCTCGGAAGTTACTTGGCGCAAATTCCTTATAAAGCGCTGCGCCGAATCCCATTCTGCAGTGTGGGACTAAAAATCCCACCTTATAACTTCCGCGAGATCCAATGGCGCAGATCAAGCCTGCCCAGATCCAACAGGCGAGAGAAAATTCGAACGGCTGCTTCGCGAGGTTAATCAGCGCCGTTCGTTCAGCGCGCGGGATCCAATGGCGCAGATCAAGCCCGCCCAGATCCAACGGGCGAGAGTAAATTCGAACGGCTGTTTCGTGAGATTAATCAGTGCCGTTCGTTCAGCGCGCGGGATCCAATGGCTCAGATCAAGTCCGCCTGGATCCAACGGTCTGGATTAAGCCCGAACGGTAAAATGCGTAAATAAATCTGCGCCGTCCGTTTTTGGGCCTGGATCGGACGGTGGCTGCTTTCCGTCCGTTGCCCAAATGGCTAATTAATTTTTGGAGCCGTTAGGGGTGTTTTTAGAGCTCAAATTTGAGCTCTATAAATATGTAAAATTTATGTATTTTTCAGTTTAACCTTTGCTAAATTGTTTCAAAAGATTTTCAGATCTCAAACACAAGCATCCGAGCAAAATCGGCGCATTCGAGCTCTAGAAGCAAAGCGGCAAGAAAGCTAGTGGAATTAGAGTTTTTTCAATCATTTCTAAATCTCTATCCCTCTAATTCGACGATTGTGTGTGCCTCCTTTTTCTCCAATTTTTTCTTAAGTCATTTGCCAATTTTTCGTATTTTTGTTTTGGGGCAAGGGCGTCCCGGCGTTTGTGCTAAAGCCCCGGGTTTGAGTTGAGCCCGGTAAAAACTCAAGTAGGTTTGGGATTAGCCATAATAAAAATCCCAAGTAGGTTCGAGGTGAACCGTAAGAAAAACCTCACTTGTAATCGGAGAATTTAGTGATTTTTCCCAACACCGGTTGGGGGTGGACGTAGACTCGGTTTTGAGTCGAACCACTTGAAAATTTGTGTGTTCAATGTTCTTTACTTTTGCTTAAAGTCTTTTAAATTTAATTTCGGAAATTATAAGAATTTAAATACACAATTCACCCCCCCTCTTGTGGGTTTTCTTTAGCACGAATCACTTCATTTGGTATCAGAGAAAGGAACCCCAAATTACGTGAGTAACATCACGTGGGAGATCCTCTTGTGCTAAGTGAAGGCTTTCTCACAATTTTTTGTGTGTTTGTGATTTAGTATGGCTTCCTCTTTGATCGAAATGAGTGCAACCTTATGTGAAGGTTTTTCCTCAAATCGGCCTCCATTATTCAAAGGAGAATTCTACTTATATTGGAAAAATCGCTTTAGAATTTTCATTCAATCTATTGATTTGGAATTATGGGAAGTCATGACGAAGCCTTGTGAACTTCCTAGAGATTCTTCTACTGATGAGGTCAAGCCCTTTAGTGAACTTAACGTTGAGCACAAGAGATTGGCTCAATTAAATGCTAGGGCATTGAACTACCTTCATTGTGGAATTTCTCCTAGTGAGTTTACACAAATCATGAATTTGCATACGGCTTTTGAGGTATGGAGGAAACTCGAAGTAACTTATGAGGGTACCTCACAAGTGAAAGAGACTAAAATCAACATCCTCACGCATGACTATGAACTTTTTAGAATGAATCCTAGTGAAAGTATTAAGAGTATGTTTTTGAGATTTAATGATATTACAAATGGATTGGCAAACCTTGGGAGGACATTCTCAAATGGTGACCTTGTGAGGAAAATTTTGAGAATCCTTCCAAAGGAATTTGATCCACTTGCAACCGCTATTAAAGCCGCTAAGGATCTCAGTAAACTTTCATTGGATGAACTCCTTGGGGAACTTCTTACTGCCGAAATAGAAATGTCAAGGAGACTAACGGAAGAGACTTCTACAAGCAAGTTAAAGCATGAAAGGAAGAAGGAAGAACCTATGGTCCTTAAAGCCACTAAATATGATTCAGACTCCACTTCTACTTCTTCCACGAATTTGGAAGATGAGGTAAGTTTCCATATTAATGGTTTAGCAAAAAATTTGGCAAAGAACTTTCTTAATAGGAAATGGAAGAAGAAAAACAATAAAGAGAGGAAAAGGCCACCAACTTGCTTTGAGTGTGGTCAAACCGGTCATATAAAATCGGAATGCCCAAAACTCAAAAACAAGCATGTGAAGGAGGAAGAAAAGAAGAAGAAGAAGAACAGCTTGAAGAAAAAGAAAGCATTTCAAGCTACATGGAGTGCCTCTGAAGATTCAGACATTTCAAGCTCAAGTAAAGGAGAAGAAGGAATGATTTGTTTTATGGCAAATGAAGCATCTTCAACATCTTCAAGTGAAGAAGAAGAAGAAAATGAGGTAAGCTCCTGGACAAGAGATATTCTTGAAAATAATTATATTGAAATTATGAATGCCTTAACTTCCTTAATGAGTGCACATAAAAAATTAAAAAGGAGTTACAAAGAAAAGATTGAATTGCTTGATTTTGTTATGAAAGAAGATGAAAAGAAAAGATTAGAAAATCAACTTATATGTGATGAAAAGGCATCTCTTATTATTGAAAATACCTCTTTGAAGCATGATATTTCAATCTTAAAAGAAAAAATACAATCTTTTGAGCATGCTAAAGATAATAGAAATATACATGTATCAAATGCTTGTTATCATTCACATGCTTTCAATTACAAAAAACCTAGATATTTGAGCATGCCTAGGCCATCAAACATTGTTTGCTTTTATTGTTGCAAACTTGGACATACTATGAAAGATTGTTTTTTTAGAAGAAATATGTATGTACAAAAACAAAATGTTAGATGGATTGTTAAAAAAGAGAACATGCAAGTTCCATCTAGTGTTCAACCCAAGCTTTCTTGGGTTCCTAAGAATAAAACTTAGAAGAAAAGGTCTCCAAAATATTTGGAGACATTTTAAGATAGGTTTAGGATATTCAAAAACCTTAAATTGATGATTTTAATTAGTGAAATGTTTCTAATTTAGATTTTACACCTTATACAGTTAAAACCAAGAAGAAAATCAAAATCCACATCTTGGGTATTGGATAGTGGATGTTCAAGACACATGACTGGAGACAAAAGTAAATTCAAATCTTTGAGATCGGGCCCAAATAGGAAGGTGACCCTAGGAGACAACACAAAGAAAAGAATCATTGGAATTGGAGATGTAGGTACGACAAACTTTACCCTTTCAAAAGTATTTTTAGTAGAAGGCTTAGAATTTAATTTAATTAGTATTAGTCAACTTTGTGATAATGGATTTGATGTTGTTTTTAATACAAAAGCTTGCAAAATTATGAAAAATAATGTTGAACTACTTATAGGCAAAAGAAAATGTGATACATATGTAGTTAGTTTTGAACAATTAGAAGCTAGTGGTTTGGAATGTCTAGTGACCCAATCTAATGAGAATTCATTATGGCATAGAAGATTAGGTCATGTAGGATACTCCACCTTGAAAAAGATTTAAAAATTAGATATAGTTAGAGGCCTTCCAAAACCAAGTAAGTCAAATTGGGAGTTTTGTGAATCTTGCCAAAAGGGAAAACAAGTTAAATCCTCTTTGAAATCTCAAAATGAATTAACAACTAGTAGACCTTTAGAAAAGATTTACTTAGATCTTTTTGGTCCAATACAACCTTTAAGTTTAGGAGGAAAACAATACGGATTTGTTATAGTTGATGATTTTTCTAGATATACTTGGGTATTTTTCCTTAGACATAAGAATGAAGCTTTTGAGAACTTTGAAGATTTGATTAGAGAGTTAGAAAGACAACATAGTTTAAAATTAATTTATATACAAAGTGATAATGGGAGTGAATTTAAGAATGAATATTTTAGTGAGTTTTGTAAAGAGAAAGGAATCAAACATCAATTCACATGCCCATATACACCACAACAAAATGGTATTGTAGAAAGAAAGAATAGAACACTAGTTGAGATGGGTAGAACAATGTTAGCCGAATACAATTCACCCAAATATTTTTGGGCCGAATCTATTAGCACGGCATGTTACATTATAAATAGGGTTAATTTGAGACCAAAGTTGAAGAAAACTCCTTTTGAATTGCTAAGGAAGAAGAAACCAAATCTAAGTTATTTTCATGTGTTTGGTTGTAAGTGTACTATTCTTAAAAATGAGAGATTAAATTTAGGAAAGTTTGATGAAAAGGCAAGTGTTGGAATCTTTTTAGGGTACTCATCAATTAGGAAAGCATATAGAGTTTTCAATCAAGAATCACATAAAATAGAGGAAACAATGCATGTTGTGTTTGATGAGACAATTCAACTAGTTAGTGAAAAACATTTAGAAGATGAAATAGAATTAATAAAAAATCTAGATTTAAATGAAGAAAAAATAGAAAATCTAGAAATGGAAAAGGAAAATGAAAAGGAAAATAATCTATCTAAAGGATGGAAATTTGCAACCTCACATCCAAAGGATTTGATTATAGGAGATGTGAATCAAGGAGTGAAGACTAGAGCTTCAATTAGAGATATAGATCATAGCGCCTTTGTGTCATTTTCTGAACCCAATTCTATAGAAGAAGCCCTTGCAGATGATTATTGGGTTCAAGCCATGAATGAAGAGTTAGACCAATTTGAAAGAAATCAAGTTTGGGAATTAGTATCAAGACCTAGTGATCAACAAGTTATTGGTACTAGATGGGTCTATAAAAATAAATTAGATGAAAATGGTGTAATAATTAGAAATAAGGCTAGACTTGTTGCTAAGGGATATAGTCAAATAGAAGGTATTGATTTTGAGGATTCATTTGCACCCGTAGCTAGGTTAGAAGCAATTAGATTACTTCTAGCATATTCATGTTATAAGAATTTTAGTTTGTTTCAAATGGATGTAAAAAGTGCTTTCTTGAATGGAATAATAGAAGAAGATGTGTTTGTAGAACAACCCCCAGGTTTTGAGAATCATGCACAAGGTGATTATGTTTATAAGCTTAAGAAAGCTCTTTACGGCCTTAAGCAAGCTCCACGTGCATGGTATCATAGGTTGAGTAACTATCTAGTAGATAGTGGCTTTAGAAAAGGTAAATCGGATACTACATTATTTCTAAAGTCATTAGGAGATGATTTATTAATTGTTCAAATTTATGTTGATGATATTATTTTTGGTAGTACAAAAGAAGAAATGTGTAAAGAATTTGGAGATCTCATGACTAAGGAATTTGAAATGAGCATGATGGGGTGAACTAAATTTCTTCTTAGGGTTACAAATAAAACAACTAAAGGATGGTATATTCATTTCTCAAACAAAATACGTAAAAGAATTATTTAAAAAATATGGATATGAGAATATGAAAACTAGAAAAATTCCCATGAATCAATCCATTCACTTAGATCTAGATGAACAAGGGAAAGCAATAGATCAAAAATTCTATAGAGGACTTATAGGATCTTTATTATACCTTACAGCGAGTAGACCTGACATTTTATTTAGTGTTGGATTATGTGCTAGGTTCCAAGCAAATCCAAAGGAAAGTCATTTGAAAGGTGTTAAAGCGATTTTCAAATATTTGAAGGGAACCATGACACTAGGATTATGGTATCCTAGAAATGAACTCTCTTGTGAGCTAGTTGGCTATACAGACTCAGATTTTGGGGGATCTAGAGTGGATAGAAAGAGCACATCAGGAACATGTCAATTTTTAGGACACTGTCTTGTTTCATGGTCAAGTAAAAAACAAAATTGTATAGCCCTATCAACAACCGAAGCGGAATATGTTGCAGCTGGTAGTTGTGTTGCTCAAGTACTATGGTTAAGACAACAACTGCAAGACTATGGTTTAGAAGTCACACATATACCTATTAGAATTGATAACACAAGTGCATTAGCCTTAGCTAAAAATCAAGTTCATCACTCTAGGACTAAGCACATAGATGTTAGATATCATTTTATTAGAGACCAAGTAGCCAAAGGATTAGTAGAATTGGAATATGTCTCCACTAAACTTGAATTGGCTGATATTTTTACCAAACCCTTACCTCGGAGCAATTTCAAATATTGAGGGCACAATTAGGAATATTACACATTGTTTAGGGTGTCTTTCCTTTTGATGGTGTCAAAGGGGGAGAAGAGTTAGAAGTGAGGGGGAGCATCAAGATAGGGGGAGCACATTTTTATCCCTATGAATTGTATTTTAATACACTTATTCTTTTACATTTATGTCTTGCCATCATCAAAAGGGGGGAGATTGTTACACCCTTGTGTTTGATGAGTCAAGCATAAATGTGTATATTTTATTTGGGCTTGATTTTAAGTAAAATTGTTAATAATTAATTAAATCAAGCCATGTATTTTAGATGTCTAAAATAATGGTCTCTAAGGGCCTTGAGGTCATGGCATACTTCAAGGAATTTTGAGACATGCGCAAGATTTTTTATAATTGAATTTCTTTTTATTTTTCTTGAATTTGATATGTCCAAACTTTGAGATTATGAGGCACACTAGTAGTATTAACATTTAAAAATATTATAAAATTATTTAATACTGAATTTTGATTTTTGGGCCAAGCATATTTGACAAAATGTATAGACATGGGTATTTGATTTTTTAATATTATTTTGGAATCGTTTTCTACGAATTTCTTTCATAGCCACTTAATTGACTTATAATATTATAAGAATACAAAATTATTTTTATACACTTATATTCAAATCTTTGGCTAAAAAATTCGTCAAAAATACCCTAAAACAGCCGAAGTCTCGGGAAAATGCACTGTAGCATTGGGCGGGTCGACCCGGCGCGGAAAACAGCCCGTCCAGGTTTTTTTTTACAAATTAAAAATTTAATTTAAAAATAAAAATTTGGTTGACCCGAAAAGGCTAGGCCAAAGCCCGCCGAGAGGAGCTCGGCTAGCGCTGGTCAACGGTCAAACCAACAGTGCCTGGCTTAAGCCAAGCCCGCCCAAAGGAGCTCGGGCTTAGGATAAACTGCAGCGCGGTCAACAGTCAATGAACAGATGCTTGGCTAAGTCAACCCGAACCGGGTGGTGAAATCCCGGTCAAGGAAGGGGGGAGCCGGCCCCAAAGTGGCTCGGAAGTTACTTGGCGCAAATTCCTTATAAAGCGCTGCGCCGAATCCCATTCTGCAGTGTGGGACTAAAAATCCCACCTTATAACTTCCGCGGGATCCAATGGCGCAGATCAAGCCCGCCCAGATCCAACGGGCGAGAGGAAAATTCGAACGGCTGCTTCGCGAGGTTAATCAGCGCCGTTCGTTCAGCGCGCGGGATCCAATGGCGCAGATCAAGCCCGCCCAGATCCAATGGGCGAGAGTAAATTCGAACGGCTGTTTCGCGAGATTAATCAGTGCCGTTCGTTCAGCGCGCGGGATCCAATGGCTCAGATCAAGTCCGCCTGGATCCAACGGTCTGGATTAAGCCCGAACGGTAAAATGCGTAAATAAATCTGCGCCGTCCGTTTTTGGGCCTGGATCGGACGGTGGCTGCTTTTCGTCCGTTGCCCAAACGGCTAATTAATTTTTGGAGCCGTTAGGGGTGTTTTTAGAGCTCAAATTTGAGCTCTATAAATATGTAAAATTTATGTATTTTTCAGTTTAACCTTTGCTAAATTGTTTCAAAAGATTTTCAGATCTCAAACACAAGCATCCGAGCAAAATCGGCGCATTCGAGCTCTAGAAGCAAAGCGGCAAGAAAGCTAGTGGAATTAGAGGTTTTTCAATCATTTCTAAATCTCTATCCCTCTAATTCGACGATTGTGTGTGCCTCCTTTTTCTCCAATTTTTTCTTAAGTCATTTGCCAATTTTTCGTATTTTTGTTTTGGGGCAAGGGCGTCCCGGCGTTTGTGCTAAAGCCCCGGGTTTGAGTTGAGCCCGGTAAAAAACTCAAGTAGGTTTGGGATTAGCCATAATAAAAATCCCAAGTAGGTTCGAGGTGAACCGTAAGAAAAACCTCACTTGTAATCGGAGAATTTAGTGATTTTTCCCAACACCGGTTGGGGGTGGACGTAGACTGGGTTTTGAGTCGAACCACTTGAAAATTTGTGTGTTCAATGTTCTTTACTTTTGCTTAAAGTCTTTTAAATTTAATTTCGGAAATTATAAGAATTTAAATACACAATTCACCCCCCCTCTTGTGGGTTTTCTTTAGCACGAATCACTTCAGCTTCTTCTTCTTCTTCTTCGTTCTTCTTCTTCTTCTTCTTCATCTTCTTCTAATTCTTCTTCTTCTTCTCCTCCTGCTTCTTCTTCTTCATCTTCTTCCTCCTCTTCTTCTTCATCTTCTTCTTCTTCTTCTTATTCTTCTTCTTGTTCTTCTTCTTCTTCTTCTTCCACTTCTTCTTTTTTTCTTCATCTTCTTCTTCTACATCTCCTTCTTCTGACTCTTCATCATCATCTTTATCATTATAATCATCGTCATCTTCTCCTTCTTTTTCTTCTTCTTCTTCTTCTTCTTCTTCTCCTTTTTCCTCTTCTTCTTCTTTTTTTGTCTTCTTCTTTTTTTCTTTTTCTTCCTCTTCCTCTTCTTCTTCTTCTTCTTCCACCTTTTCATCATCATCATCATCTTCTACTTCCTCTTCTTCTTCTTTTTCTTCTACTTTTTCCTCCCCCTCCTCTTGCTCTTCTTCTAGCCCTTCTTCCTTTTGTTCTTCTTCTTCTTCTTCTTTGACTACTACTACTTCTTCTTCCACTTCTTCTTCATCATCATCTTCTTCTTCCTCTTCTTCTTCTTCGTCTTTTCTTTTTTTTCTTCCACTTCTTCCACTTCTTCTTCTTCATCTTCTTACACATCTTCTTCATCATCTTCTTCCTCCTCTTCTTCTTATTTCTCCTCTTCTTCTTTTTCTTCTTCCTCTTCTTCCTCCTCTTCTTCCTCTACTTCTTTTACCACTTCTTCTTCTTCTTCTTCTACTACTTCTTGTTCTTGTTCTTCTTCTTCTCCTTCTGCTTATTCGTCTTCTTCTTCTTAATCATCATCTTCTTCTTCTTCTTCATCTTTTACTTATACTTCATCATCATCATATTATTCTTCTTCTTCTTCCTCATCTTCTACTTCTTAGTCCTCTCGTTCTTCTTCTTCTACTTCTATGTCCTCTCATTCTTCTTCTTCTTCGTCTTCTTCTTCTTCTTATTCTTCTGCTTCTTCTACTCCTTTTTCTTCACCTCCTAGTCCTCTTCCTTCTTCTTCTCTATCTTTTTCTTCTTCCTCATCTTCTTCATCATCATCTTATACTTCTTCTTTCTTCTTCTTCCTCTTGTTCCCCTTCTTCTTCTACTTCTTTTTCTTCTTCTTCTTCTTCTTCTCCTCTGCCTTCTTTTCCTCCTCCTCCTACTTCTTCTTCTTCTTCTTCTACCTCTCCTTCTCCTTCTTCTTCTTCTTCTTCTTCTTTTCTTCTTCTTCTACTACTTCTTCTTCTTCATCTTCTTATTCATCTTATTCTTCTTCTTCTCCTCCTCCTTCTTCTTCATCTTCTTCTTCTTCTTCTTCTTCTTCATCTTCTTCTTCTTCTTCTTCTTCTTCTTTTCTTCTTCTTCTTCTTCTTCTTCTTCTTCCTCAGCATCTTCTTCTTCTTCTTCTTCTTCCTCCTCTTTTAGTTCTTCTTCTTCCCCTTCTTCTTCTCCATCTTCTTTTTCCAGTTCTTCTTTTACTTCTTTTTCTTCTTTTTCTTCTTCTTCTTCATCGTCCCCTTCTTCTTTTGATCCCCTTCTTTTTCTTCTACTACTACTTCTTCTCGTTATTCTTCACCTTTTCCTTCTTCCCTTCTTCTTAATCTCTTTCTTCTTCTTCTTTTTCTCCTTCTTTTCCTTCTGATTCATCTCCTTCTTCTTCATCTTATACATCTACTTCTACTTCTTCTTCCTCTTCTACTTCATCTACTTCCTCCTCTTCTTCTTTTTTTCTTCTTTGTCTTCTTCTTCTTCGTCTTCTTCTTCTTCTACTTCAACTTCTTCTTCTCGTCCCTTTATTTCTTCTTCTTCTCCTTCTTCTTCTTCTTCTTGTAATTCTTCTTCTTCTTCTTGTAATTCTTCTTCTTCTTCATCATCATCTTCTTCTTCTTCTTCTTCCTCTTCCTCTTCTTCTTCTTCTTCTTATTGTTCTTTTTCTTCTTCTTCTTTTTCTTCTTCTTCTTCTTCTTCTGCTTCTTCTTCTTGATCTTCTTTTTCATCATCATCATAATCTTTTTCTTCTTCCTCTTATTCTTCTTCTTCTCCTTCTCCTTTTCCTTCCCCCTATTCTTCTTCTTCTTCTTCTCCTTCTTCTTTCGCTTTAACTTCTTCTTCTTCTTCATATTCTTTTCCTTTTTTTTTCTTCTTCTTCTTCTTCCTCTTCTTTTTCTTGTTCTTGTTCTTGTTCTTCTTCTTCTTTTTCCTCTTCCAGTTCTTCTTCCTCTTCTTCTTCTTCGTCTTCTTCTTCTTCTTCTTCTTGCTCTTCTTCTTCTTCTTCCACATTTTCATCATCATCATCCTTTTCTTCTTCTTCCTCTTCCACTTCTTCTACTTCTTCTTGCACTTCTTCTTCCTCCTCCTCCTATTCTTCTTCTTGTTCTTCTTATTATTCTTCTTTTTCTTTTTCCTCCTCTTATTCTTCCTCTTATTCTTATTGTTATTATTCTTCTTCTTCTTCATCTTCTTCTTCTTCTTGTTCTTCATCTAGTCTTTCTTCTTCTTCTTCTTTTTCTTCTTCTTCTTCTTCTTTTTCTTCTTCATCATCTTCTTTTGACTTCTTCTTCTTCTTATACTTCCTTTCTTCTCCTTCGTCTTCTACTTATTCTCATCTTCCTTTTTCTTCTTCTTCTTCTTCTTCTTCTTCTTCTTCTTCTTATACATCTTCTGCTTGTTGTTGTTCTTTTTCTTCTTCTTCTTCTCCTCCTACCACTTCCCCTTCTTCTTCCTCGACTTCTTCTTATTCTTCTTCACCTTCTTCTTCTGCTTCTTTTCCTTCTTCTTCTCCATCTTCTCCTTCTTCTTCATCTTCTTCTCCTTCTACTTCTCCTTCTCCTTCTTGTTCTCCTTCTTCATCTCGTTTGGCTTCTCTTTCTTCTTCTCCATCTACTTCTCCATCTTCTCTTCTTGTTCTTCTTCTGCTTCTTCTTCTTCTTCTTCTTCTTCTTCCCTTTCTTCTTCTTCTTCCCTTTCTTCTTCTTCTCCTCCTTCTCCTGATTCTTCTTCTTCTCCTTCTCCATCTTCTTCTTCTTCTTCTTCTCTTCTTCTACATCACCTTCTTCGTCTCCCTCTTCTTCTTCTTCTTCTTCTTCTTCTTCTCTTCTTCTTCAACTTCTTCTTCTTCTCCTTCTCCTTCTTCGTATTGTTCTTCTTATTGTTCTTCTTCTTTTTTTTCTTCTCCTTCTTCTTCTTCTTCTCCTTCTTCTCCTTCTTCTTCTCTTTCTTCTTCTTCTTCTTCTTCTTCTTCTTGTCCTTCTTCTTCTTCTTCTTCTTCTTCTCCTTCTCCTTCTTCTTCCTCTCTTATTCTTCATTTTCACCTTCTTCTTCTTCTTCTTCTTCTCTCTTCTTCCTCTTCTTCTTTAACTTATACTTCTTCTTCTTCTCCTTCTTCTTCCTCTTCTTCACATTCTTCTTCTTCTGCTTCTTTTTCTTCTTTTTCTTGTTATTTTTCATCTTCTTCATCCTCTACTTTTTTTCATCTTGTTCTTCTTCTTCTTCTTCTTCCTCTTTTTCCTCTCCTTCTTTTTCTTCTTCTTCTACTACTTCTTTTTCTTCTTCTTCTTCTTCTTCAGCTTCTACTTCTTCTTCTTCTTTTTCTTCTACATCTTCTTCTTCTTCTTTTCTTCTTCTTCTTCCTCTTATTCTTCTTCTTCCTCTCTTCCTCTTCTTCTTCTCCTTCTTCTTCTTCTTCCTCTTCCTCTTCTTCTCCTTCTTCTTCTTCTTATTCTTCTTCTTCTCTTCTTCTTCTACCTCGTCTTCTTGTTCTTCTTCTTGTTCTTCTTCTTATTCTTGTTCTTCTTTTTCACCTCTTCATTCTAATTCTTCTTCTTCATCTCTTTCTTCTTCTCCATCTCCTTCTCCTTCTTCTCCTTCTCCTTCTCCTTCCTTTTTTCTCCTTCTTCTTCTTCTCCTTCTTCTTCTTCTCCTTATTCTTCTCCTTCTTCTTCTTGTTCTTCTTTTTCTCCTTCTTCTTCTTCTTCTCTTTCTTCTTCTTTCTCTTGTTCTTCTTTTTCTAATTATTATTATTATTCATCCACTTCTTTGCCTTTTTCTATTTCTTCTTCTTCTTCATCATCTTCTTCTTCTTCTTCTTCTTCTAACTCTTCTTATCATTTGCCTTTCTCTTCCTCTTCCTTTTCTTCCGGTTCCTTTTCTTCCTTTTCTCCTTCTTCTTCTTCTTCTTCTTCTTCCTGTTCTTCTACTTCAACTTATTCTTCTTCTTCCTCTTCTCCTTATTTGTCTTCTACCCCTTCTTCTTCTTCTCCTTCTCCTTCTTGAACTTTTTCTTTCTCCTCCTTTTCTTCTTATTCTTATTATTTTTTATCTTCTTCATCCTCTTTTTTCTTCTTCTTCTTCTTCTTCTTCTTTTTCTTCTTCTTCTTATTTTTCCTCTTCTTCCTTTTCTTCTTTTTTTCTACTACTACTACTACTTCTTCTTCTTCTACTTCTACTTCTTCTTCTCCTTCTCTTTCTCCTTCTCATTCTTCTCCTTCTCCTTCTCCTTCTCCTTCTCCTTCTCTTTGTTCTTCTCCTTCTTCTTCTTCTCCCTCTTCTTCTCCTCCTTCTTCTTCTCCTTCTTCTTCTCCTTCTTCTTCTTCTGCTTCTTCTTCTTCTCCTTCATCTTCTTTTCTTCTCCATCTTCTTCTTCTTCTTCTTCTTCATCGTCTTCCGCATCCCCTTCCTCTTCTTCTTCTCCTTCTTCTTTGTCTTCCTCTTCTTCTTCTTCATCATCATCTTCTACTTCTTCTTCTTCTTCTTCTTTTTCTTCTTCTCATTCTCCTTCTTCCCCTTCTATTTCTTCCCCTTCTCGTTCTTTTTTTCTTCTCCTTCTTCTTCTTCTTCTTCTTCTTCTTCTTCCTCTTTCTCTTCCTCATCTTTCTTCTTCTTCTTCTTCTTCTTCTTCTTTTTCTTCTTCTTTGTCTTCTTCTTCTTCTTCTTTTCTTCCTCTTCTTCGTCTTCTTTATCATCATCTTATTCTTCTTCGTCTTCTTTATCTTCTTCTTCATCAACTTCTTCTTCTTCTTCCTCTTCTTCATTTTTAACTTCTTCTACTTCTTTGTCTACTTCTTTTTCTTCTTCTTCTTCTTCTTCTTCTTCTTCTTCTTTGTCTTCTTCTTCTTCCTCTTCTCCATCTTCCTCTTCTTTGTCTTCTTCCTGTTCTTCTTTGCCCTCTACTTCTTTGCCTTCTTCATCTACTTTTCTTCTTCCCCTTTTTCTTCTTCTTTATCATTTTCTTCTTCTTCACCTTCTTCTTCTTCATCTTCTTCTTTGCCTTCTTCTTCTTCTTCTTCTTCTTGCAACTCTCCTCCTCCTCCTACTTCTTCTTCTAGTTCTTCTTCTTCTTCTTCTACTTCTTCTTTTGCTTCTTCTTCTTCTTCTTCTTCTTCTTCTTCTTCATTGTCTTCTTCTTTTTCTTCAAATTCTTCTTCTTCATGTTCTTCGTCTTCCTGTTGTTCGTCTTCTTCTTCGCCTTTTTTTTCTTTTTCGTGTTCTTCTTCTACTTATTCTTTTTCTTCTTCTTCTTCCTTTACTTCTTCTTCATCCTCTTCTTCATCATCTTCTCCTTCTTCTTCTTCTTCTTCCTCTTCTTCTTCTTCTTCTTCCACTACTCCTTCTTCTTCTTCCCCTTTTCTTCTTCTTCTCCTTCTTTTTCTTATTTTTCTTCATCTTCTTCTCTTTCGTCTTCTAGTTTCTCTACTTCTTCCTCTTCCTTTTTTTCTTCTTCTTTTTTATATTATTTTTCTTCATCTTCTTCTTCTTCGTCTTCTTCCTCTTTGCCTTCTTCTTCATCTTCCTCTTCTTCCTCTTCTTCTTCCTCTTCCTATTCTTCTTCTTCTTCTTCTTCTTCTTCTTCTTCTTCCTCTTCCCCTTCTTCTTCCTTTTCTCTTCTTCTTCTTCTTCTTCATCTTCTTCTTGTTCGTCTTTTTCTTCGTGTTCTTTTAGTTCATCTTTTCCCACCTCTTCTTCATCATCTCCTTCTTCTTCCTTATCTTCTTCTTCTCCTTCTTCTTCTTCTTCCTCTTCTTCTTCGTTTTCATCATCTTCTACTTCTTCTACTTTGTCTCCTTCTTCTGCTTCTTCTTCTTCTTCTTCTTCTTCTTCAACTCCCTCTTCTTCTACTTCTACTACTTCTATTACTTCATCATCTTCTTCTTCTTCTTCTTCTTCTTCTTCTTCTTTATCTTCTTCTTTTTCTTGCTCTTCTTCTTCTTCTTTGTCGTTCTCATTTTCTTCTTCTTCTTCATCATTTTCTTCTTTCTCTTCAACTTCTTTTTCTTCCTCTTCTTCATCATCTTCTTCTTTTGTCTCTACTTCTGCTTCTTCTTCTTCTTCTTCCTCTTCTTATTCTTCATCTTCTTCTTCTTCATCTTCTTCTACATCGGCTTCGTCTTATTCCTCTTCTTCTTCTTCTTCTTCTTCTTCTTCTTCGTCTTTTGTTTATACCTCATTTTCTTCTTTTTCATCTTCTTCCTCTTTTTCCACTTGTTCTCCTTCGTCTCCTTCCTCTCCTACTTCTTCTTCTTCTTCTTTTACTTCTACTTCTTCTCCTTCTTCCTCTAAGACTTCTTCTTTTTCTTCTTTGTCTTCTTCTTCTTCTGCTTCTTCTATTTTTCTCCATCTTCTTCTCCTTCTTCTTCTTCTTCTTCTTCTTGCCCTTCTTCTTCCATTTCTTCTTCTTTTCTTCTTCTTCTTCTTCTTCTTCTTATTCATCTTCTTATTTGTCTTCTTCTTCTTTTTCTTTTTATTCCTCTTATTATTATTATTAT
>JAIUJO010001303.1:30000-32754 GCA_023846275.1 Vanilla planifolia | reverse complement strand
AATGATGATGAAGACGAAGAAAAGAAGAAGAGAAAGAAGAGGAAGAAGAAGAAGAACAAGAGGAAGAAGAAGGAGAAGAAGAGCAAGGTAATGAAGAAGAAAAAGAAGAAGTACAAGAAGAGGAAGAAGAAGAAGGAGAAGAAGTAGTAGAAGAAGAAGAAGAAGAAGAAGAGGAAGAACTAGAAGAAGAGGAGGAAGAGGAAGAAGAAGAAGAATAAGATGAAGAAAAGGAAGAAGAAGAAAAAGAAAAACAAGAAGAAGAAGAAGAAGAAAGAAGAAAAAGAAGAAGAGAAGAAGAAGAAGAAGAAGAAGAAGATGTAGAAGAAGAAGATGAAGAAGAAGGCAAAGAAGAAGAAGAAGAAGAGGAAGAAGAAGAAGAAGAAGATGAACGAGAAGACAAGGAGAAGAAGAAGAACAAGAAGAAGAAGAAGTAGAAGAAAGTTGAGAAAGAAGAAAAAGAAGAAGTTGATGATCATGATGATGATGATGATGGGATGAAGAAAAAAAGGAAGAGAAAGAAAATGAAGAAGAAGAAGATGAGGAAGAAGTAGAAGAAAATGAAGACGTATTTGAAGAAGGAGAAAAATATGAAGTAGAAGAAGACGAGGAAGAAGAAGAAGAAGAAGAAGAAGAAGAAAAATAAGAAGAAGAGGATAATGATGATGAAGCAGAAGAAAAGAAGAAGAGAAAGAAGAGGAAGATGACGAGGAAGACGAAAGAAGAAGAAGAAGAAGAGTAGGGTAATGAAGAAGAAGAAGAAGAAGAAGTAGAAGGAGAATAGGAAGAAGGAGAAGATGAAGAAGAAGAAGAAGAAGAAGTAAAAGAAGAAGAAGTAGAAGATGAAGAAGAAGACAAAGAAGACGAAGAAGAAGAAGAAGAAGAAGAAGAAAAATAAGAAGAAGAGGATAATGATGATGAAGAAGAAGAAAAGAAGAAGAGAAAGAAGAGGAAGATGACGAGGAAGAAGAAAGAAGAAGAAGAAGAGTAGGGTAATGAAGAAGAAGAAGAAGAAGAAGTAGAAGGAGAATAGGAAGAAGGAGAAGATGAAGAAGAAGAAGAAGAAAAAGAACTAAAAGAAGAAGAAGAAGAAGATGAAGAAGAAGACAAAGAAGAAGAAGAAGAAGAAGAAGAAGAAGAAGAAGAAGAAAATGGCGAAGAAGAAGAAGAAGAAGAAGACAAAGGAGAAGAAGAAGCAATAGAAGAAGAAGAACTACACAAAGAAGAAGCAGAAGGAGAAGAAGAAGAAGAAGAAGAATAAGTAGAAGAAGATAATGATGAAGATGAAAAAGAGACAAAGAAAAAGAAGAAGAAGAAGGAGAAGATGATGATGAGAAAGAAGAAGAAGAAGAAGAAGAAGAAGAAGAAGAAGAATAAGTAGAAGAAGATAATGATGAAGATGAAAAAGAGACAAAGAAAAAGAAGAAGAAGAAGGAGAAGATGATGATGAGAAAGAAGAAGAAGAAGAAGAAGAAGAAGAAGTGGAGGAGGAGTAGGAGGAAGAAGAAGAAGAAGAAGAAGAAGAACAAGAAGAAGGAAAAGAAGTAGAAGTTGATAAAGATGATGAAGAAGAAGAAAAGAAGAAGAGGAAGAACAGGAAGAAGAGAGAAAGAAGAAGAACAAGAGGAAGAAGAAGAAGAAGAAGAGGAAGGTAAAGAAGAAGAAGAAGAAGAAGTAGAAGAAGAAGTAGAAGAAGAAGAGGAAGAAGAAGAAGTAGAAAAAGTGGAAGAAGAAGAAGAAGAAGTGGAAGAACAAGAAGAAGAGGAAGTAGTTATAGAAGAAGTAAAACTAAAGCAAGGAGACGAAGAAGAAGAAGAAGAAGAAGAATAAGAGGAAGAAGGTTATGAAGAAGAAGAAGTAGAAGAGAAAGAAGTAGAAGAGAAAGAAGAAGAAGAAGTAGTAGAAGAAGAAGATGAAGAAGAAGGCAAAAAAGAAGAGAAAGAAGAAGAAGAAGAAGAAGACTAAGAAGAAAAAGAAGAAGAAGAAGAAGAAGAATAAGAGGAAGAAGGGGAAGGAGAAGATGAAGAAGAAGAACAAAAAGAAGAAGTAGAAGGAGAAGAAGAAGTAGAAGAAGAGGAGGAAGAAGACAAATAGGAAGACAAAGAAGAAGAAGAAGAAGAAGGAGAAGATGAAGAACAACAAGAAGAAAAAAGAAGAAGAAGAAGAAGAAGAAGAAGAAAAGTTGAAGAGGAAGAAGAAGAGGAAGAAGTAGAGGAAGAAGAAGAAGTGGAAGAAGAAGAAGAAGATGAAGAAGAAGAAGAAAAAGAAGAAGAAGAAAAAGAAGAAAAAGGGGAGGAGGAGGAGGAGAAAGAAGAAGAAGAAGAAGAAGAGGAAGAAGAAAAAGAAGAAGGAGAAGAAATAAAAGAAGAAGAAGAATAAGAAGAAGATGATGAACAAGAAGAAGAAGAAGAAGAAGAAGAAAAGGAAGTTTAAGAAAAAGAAGAACATGAACGAGAAGATGAAGAAGGAGGAGAGGAGAAGAAGAAGAAGAAGAAGGAGGAGAAGAAGAAAAATAGAAGAAGGAGAAGAAGAGGAAGAAGAAGAAGAAGATGACAATAATGCGGGAAAAGGTAAAGAAGAAATGGATAAAGGCAAAGATAAAGTAGTAGAAGAAGAAGTGAAAGAAAAAGAAGAAGAAGAAGAAGAAGATAATGATGATGAAAAAGAAGAAGAAGAAGAAGAGGAAGTGGAGGAGGTAGAAGAAGAAGAAGAGGAAGTAGAACTAGAAGAAGAAGAAGAAGAAGAAGAAGAAGATGA
>JAIUJO010001303.1:5000-10000 GCA_023846275.1 Vanilla planifolia | reverse complement strand
ATAAGAAGATGATGTTGATGAAGAAGAAGAACAAGAAGAAGAAGAAGAAGAAGAAGAAGAAGAAGTTGAATAGAATAAGAAAAAGAAGATGAAGAAGTAGAAGTTGTAGAAAAAGAAGATTGAGAAGAAGAAGAAGAAGAAGAAGAAGAATTGGAAGAATAGGAAGAAGAGGAAAAAGAAAAGGACGAGGAAGTAAAAGAAGTAGAAGAAGAAGAAGAGGAAGAAGAAGAAGTAGAGGAGGAGGAGGAAGAAGAAGAAGAAGAAGAATAAGAAGAAGAAGAAGAGGAGGAGGAGGAAGAGGAAATGGAAGAAGAAAAAGAAGAAGAAGAAGAAGAAATAGAAGAGCTAGAAGAAGATGAAGGAGAAGAAGAAGAAGAAGAAGAAGAAGAAGAAGCTTAAGAAGATGAAGAGGAGGAAGAAGAAGAAGAAGAAGAAGAAGAAGAGGAGGAAGGAGATGATGTTGATAATGAAGAAGAGGAAGAAGAAGAAGAAGAAAATTAAGAAGAAAAAGAAGAAGAAGAAGAAGAAGAAGAAGAAGAAGATGAAGAAGAAGAAGTAATAGATGAAGAAGGAGAAGATGAAGTAGTAGAAGAAGAAGTAGAAGATGAAGAAGAAGAAGAAGAAGAAGAAGAATAAGAATAAGAAGAAGAAGAAGAAGAAGAAGAAGAAGAAGAAGGAAGAAGAATAAGAATAAGAATAAGAAGAAAAATAACAAGAACAAGAGGAAGAGGAAGAGGAGGAAAAAGAAAAGAAAACAGAGGAAGAAGAAGAAGATGAAGGAGAAGAAAAAGAAGAAGAAGAAGAAAAGAAAAAGAAGAAGAAGAAGAAGAAGAGGAAGAAGAAGAAGAAGAAGGAGAAAAGGAAGAAGAAGTAGAAGAAGAAGAACAACAAGAAGAAGAAGAAAAAAAAAGAACTAGAGGAAGGGAGGAGGAAGAAGAAAAAGAAGATGAAGAAGAGAAAGAAGAAGAATAAGAAGTAAAAAAAGAAGAAGAAGAACAAAAGAAGAAGAAGAAGAAGAAGAAGAAGAAGAGGAAGGTAAAGAAGAAGAGGAAGAAGAATAAGAAGAAGAAGAAGAACACGAACAAGACGAAGAAGTGGTAGATGAAGAACAGGAAGAAGAGGGGGAAGTGGAGAAGGAAAAGAATAAGAGGAAGAAGAAAAAGAAGATGAAGAAGAAGAAGAAGAAGCAAAAGAAGAAGGAGAAGAAGAAGATGAAGAAGAAGAAGAAGAAGACGAAAAAGAAGAAGTAGAGGAGGAAGAGGATGAAGAAGAAGAAGAAGAGGAAGAAGTGGAAAAAGAGGAAAAAGAAGAAGAAGAAGAAGAATTAGTAGAAAAAGAAGAAGAATTAGTAGAAGAAGAAGAAGAAGATGATGGAGAGGAAGGTAAAGAAGAAGAGAATGAAGAAGATGATGAACAGGAAGAAGAAGAAGTAAAAGAAGTAGAAGAAGAAGAAGAAGCAGAAGAAGAAGAAGAAGAAGAAGAAGAGAAACAAAAACAAAAAGAAAAGGAAGAAGAAGAAGATGAAGAAGAAGAAGAAGAAAAAGTAGTAGTGAGGAAGAAGAGGAAGAAGAAGAATGTGAAGAAGAAGAAGAGGAAGAAGAACATTAAGAAGAAGAAGAAGAAGAAGATGTTGTAGGAGAAAAAGAAGATGAAATAGGAGAAGATGAAGAAGAAGATGAGGAAGAAGAAGATTAAGTGCAAGAAAAGAAGAAGCGGAAGAGGAAGAGAAGAAGAAGTAGAGGAAGTAGTACTAGTAGTAGTAATACAACAAGAAGAAGATGAAGAACATGAAGAAAAAGAAGACGATGATGAAGAAGAAGAAGAAGATTAAAAAGAATAATAAGAAGAACAGGAAGAAGAGGAAGAATAAGAAAAAGGAGAGGAAGAAGTGGATGAAGAGGAAGAAGAAGAAGAGGAAGAAGAAGAAAAAGAAAAACAATAAGAAGAAGAAGAATAAAAAGACGAAGAAGTGGAAGATGGGGAAGAAGAAGAAGAATAAGAAGTATAAAAAGAAGAAGAATAAGCAAAAGAAGAAGAAGAAGAAGAAGAAGGTAAAGAAGAAGAGGATGAAGAAAAAGAAGAAAAAGAAGAAGGAGAAGAAGACGAAGAAAAAGTGGTAAAAGAAGAAGAAGAAGAAGTTGTAGAAGAAGAAGAGGAGGTAGAAGTGGAAGAAGTAGAAGAAGAAGAAAAACAAATAGAAGAAGAAGAAGAAGAAGAAGAAGAAGAAGAAGAAGAAAAAGAAGAAGAAGAAGTAGAGAAAGAAGAGGAGGAGCAAAAAGAAGAAGAGGAAGAAGTGGAAGACGTGGAGGAAGAAGAAGTGGAAGAAGAAGAAGAAGAAGAAGAAGAAGAAAGTGAATAGGTAGAAGAAGAAGAAGAAGAAGAGGGAGATGAAGAAGAAGAAGAAGCAGTAGAAGAACATGGAGAAGCAGAAGAAGAAGTAGAAGAAGAAGAAGAACATGAAGTAGAAGGAGAAGAAGAAGAGGAAGATGAAGAAGAAGCAAAAAAGAAGGTGAAGGAGAAGGGGAAGAAGAAGAAGGAGAAGGAGAAGAAGGAGAAGGAGAAGAAAGAGAAGCAGAACAACAAGAAGAAGGAAACGAAGAAGGAGAAGAAGGAGAAGGAGAAGCAGAAGAAGGATTAGAAGAAGGAGAAGAAGGAGGAGAAGAAGAAGAAGAAGATGAAGAAGATGATGATGATGATGAAGAAGAACAAGAAGAAGAGGAAGACAAAGGTGAAGATGAAGAAGTTGAAGAAAAAAAGATGATAATGAAGAAGAAGAAGAAGGAGAAGAAGAAGACAAAGAAGAAGAAGAAGAAGAAGAAGATGAAGAAGAAGAAGAACAATAAGAAGAAGAAGGAGAAGAAGACGATGAGAAGAAGAAGAAGAAGAAGAAGGAGATGAAGTAGAAGAAAAGGAAGAAGAAGGAGAAGGAGAAGAAGAAGAAGAGGAAGAAGAAGACAAAGAAGAAGAAGAAGAAGCAGGAGTCGAAGATGAAGAAGAAGAAGAAGAAGAGAAAGAAGAAGTAAAAGAAGAAGAAAGAGGAGAAAAAGTCAAAGAAGAAGAAGAATAAGAAAAGGAAGAAGATGAAGAGAAAGAAGTAGAGGAAGAAGAAGAAGTGGAAGAAGAAGAAGACGGACATTAAATAGTAGAAGAAGAAAAAGAAGTAGATGAAGAAGAGGAAGAAGAAGAAGAAGATGATGATGGAGAAGAAGAATAAGAAGAAGAAGAAGAAGAAGAAGAAGGTTATGATGAAGAAGTAAATGAAGAAGAACAAGAAGAAGATGATGATGATGATGAAGAATATGAAGAAGAATAAGATTAAGTAGTAGAAAAAGAAAATGAAGAGGAAGAAGAAGAAGAAAAAGGAGATGAAGAAAAGAAGAAGAAGAAGAAGGGGAAGAAGAAGAATAAGAGGAAGAAGAATAAGAAAAAGAAGAAGAAGAAGGAGGAGGAGAAGAAAAAGAAGAAGAAGAAGAAGAAGAAGAAGACGAAGAAGAAGTTGAAGAAGAAGAAGAAGAAGAAGAAGAGGAAGAAGAAGAGGAAGTTCACGAAGAGGAAAAAGATGACGAAAAAGAAGAAGAAGATGACGAAGAAGGAGGAGGAGAAGAAAAGGAAGAAGAAGAATAAGCAAAAGAAGAAGACAAAGTGAAGAAGATAAAGAAGGAGATGAAGAACAAGAAGAAGAAAAAGAAAAAGAAGAACAAGAAGAAGGACTAGAAGAAGAAGATCAAGAATTAGAAGAAGAAGAAGAAGATGAAAAAGTTGAAGAAGAAGAAGAAGAAGAAGATGAAGAAGGAGAAGAAGAAGAACAACAAGAAGAAAGGGAAGAAGAAGAAGAAGAAGCAGAAGGAGAAGAAGAAGTAGAACAAAAAGGAGGAGGAGAAGAAGTCGAAGAAGAAGAAGAATAAGAATAAGATGAAGAAGAGGAAGAAGAAGAAGAAAAAGTAGGGGAAGAAGAAGAAGAGGAAGTAGTGGGAGAAGGTGATGAAGAAGAAGTAGAAGAAGAAGAAGAGGAAGAGGAAGAGGAAGAAGAAGATGATGATGATGATGAAGAAGAAGAACAAGAATAAGATTATGATGATGAAGAAAAACAAGAAGAAGATTATGATGAAGAAGAAAATGAAGAAGAAGAAGAAGAAGAATAAGAAGAAGAAGAAGAAGATGATGAGGAATATGAAGAAGAAACAGAATTAGTAGAAAAAGAAGAAGAGGAAGAGGAGGAAGAAGAAGAAGTAGAAAAAGAAGAAGAAGAAGAAGAAGAAGAAGAAGAAGAAGAGGAAAGTGAATAGGTAGAAGAAGAAGAAGAGGGAGATGAAGAAGAGGAAGAAGTAGTAGAAGAACAAGAAGAAGTAGAAGAAGAAGTAGAACAAGAAGAAGAACAAGTAGTAGAAGGAGAAGAAGAAGAAGAAGGAGAAGAAGAAGGGGAAGATGAAGAAGAAGCAAAAAAAAGAAGGTGAAGGAGAAGGAGAAGAAGAAGCAAAAGAAGGAGAAGAAGAAGAAAGAGAAGGAGAAGAAGAAGGAGAAGGAGAAGAAAGAGAAGGAGAACAACAAGAAGAAGGAAAAAAAGAAGGAGAAGGAGAAGGAGAAGGAGAAGTAGAAAGAGTAGAAGAAGGAGAAGAAGAAGGAGGAGAGAAGAAGAAGAAGAAGATGAAGATGATGATGATGATGATGAAGAAGAAGAATAAGAAGAAGAGGAAGACAAAGGCGAAGATGAAGAAGTTGAAGAAAAAAAGATGATAATGAAGAAGAAGACAAAGAAGAAGAAGAAGAACAACAACAACAACAAGAAGAAGGAGAAGAAGACGAAGAGAAGAAGAAGAAGATGAAGAAGAAGAAGAAGAAGAAGAAGGAGATGAAGTACAAGAAAAGGAAGAAGAAGGAGAAGGAGAAGAAGAAGAAGAGGAAGAAGAAGAAAAAGAAGAAGAAACAGGAGTCAAAGATGAAGAAGAAGAAGAAGAAGAAGAAGAAGAAGAGGAAGAAGAAGTAGAAGAAGAAGGAAGAGG
>JAIUJO010002999.1:22500-27500 GCA_023846275.1 Vanilla planifolia | reverse complement strand
GAAGAATAAGAAGAAGTAGAAAAAAGATGAAAAAGAAGTAAAAGAAGAAGAGGTAATAGAAGAAAAAGATGAAGAAGATGTAGAAGATGAAGATGAAGAAGAAGAAGTAGAAGAGGAAGAAGTAGAAGATCAAGAAAAAAAAGAAGTAGAAGTAGATGAAGATGAAGAAGAAAATTAGAAAAAGAAGAAGTACATGATGAAAATGTGAAAGATGAAGAAGAAGAAGAAGAAGAAGTAGTATTAGTAGAAGAAGAAGAAGTAGAAAAAGAAGTAGTGGTAGTAGAAGAAGAAGAAGACGAAAAGGGTGAAGGAAGAAGAAGAACATTTAGAAGAAGAAGAAGAAGATGAAGAAGATGAAGAGGAAGAAAAAGAAGAAGAAGAAGATGATGAAGAAAAAGAGGAGGAGGAGGAGGAGGAAGAAGAGGAAGAAGAAGAAGAAGAAGTAGAAGAGGAAGATGAAGAACAAGAAGAAGATGAAGTGCGAGAAGGAGAAGAAGAAGAAGAAGACGAAGTAGAAGAAGATGATGTTGATGATGAAGGAGAAGAAGAAGAAGAAGTATAAGAAGAAGAAAAAAACCATGACATAGAAGAGTGAGGGAGAAGAAGTAGAAGAAGAAGAAGAAGGAGAAGATGTAGAAGAAGAAGAAGAAGAAGAATATAAAGAAGAAGTACAAGAAGTGGTGGAAAAGGATGAAGAGGATGAAGAAGATGAAGAGGAAGAAGAAGATGAAGATGGAGGAGAAGAAGAGGAAGAAGAAGAAGACGAAGAAGATGAAGTAATAATAGAAGAAGAAGAAGAAGAAGTAGAACATGGAGAATCAAAAAAAAAAAGTAAAACAAGTAGAAGTAGAAGTAGAAGAAGTAGAAGAAGAAGAAGAAGAATAAGAATAAGAAGGAGAAGAAGAAGAAGAAGAAGAAGAAGAAGGAGAAGAAGAAGAAGAAGTAGTAAAAGAAGAAGAAGAAAAAGAAGAGGAGGACTGGAGGAAGAAGAAGAAGAAGAAGAAGAAGAAGTAGATGAAGAAGAATAAGAAGAAGAAGAAGCACAAGAAAGAAGAAGAAGAAGAAGATGGATGAAGAAGAAGAATAGCAAGAAGAAGAAGTAGAGGTAGAAGAAGATGAAGAAGAAGTAGATGAAGAAGAGGAAGTAGAAGAAGAAGAAGAAGAAGAAGATAAAGAAGAAGAGGATGTAGAAGAAGACGAAGAAGAAAGAAGAAGAGGAAGAAGAATTTCAAAAAGAAGAAGCATAAAAAAGAAGAAAAAGAAGCAGAAGAAGAAGAAGAAGTAGAAGAAGAAGTAATAGTAATAGAAGAAGAAGATGAAAAATAAAAGTAAGAAGAAGAAGAAGAAGAAGAAGATAATGCTCATGATGATGAAGAAGAAGAACAAAAGGAAGGGGCAGAGGAGGAGGAAGAAATAGAAGAAGAGAAGAAGAAGGAATAGAAGAAGAAGAAGAAAAAAGAAGAAGAAGATGAAGAAGAAGAAGAAGAACAAAAAAAAGAAAATGAAGAAGAAGTAGATGAAGAATTGGTGGAAGAAGAAGAGAAGAGGAGGAAGAAGAAGTGGAAGAATAAGAAGAAGAAAAAGAAGAGGAGGAACAAGAAGGAAGAAGAAGAAGAAAAAAGTGAAGTAGAAGAAGAAAAAGTAGAAAAAAGACGAAAAAGAAATAGTAGTGGTAGTAGTAGTAGAAGAAGATGATTAAGAAGAAGAAGAAGAAAAAGAAAAAGAAAAAGAAGAAGTACAAGAAGATGAGGTAGAAGAAGAAGAAGAACAAGAACAAGAGGAAGACGAAAAAGAAGAAGTAGTAGATGAAGAAGACAAAGAAGAAGAAGAAGAAGATGAAGAAGAAGAAGAAGAAGATGAAGAAGAAGAAAAAGAAGAAGTACAAGAGGAAGAAGAAGAAGAAGAAGAAGAAGAAGTAGAGGAAGAAGAAGAAGAAAAAGAACAAACAGAAGCAGAAGAAGAAGAAGAAGAAGAAAAAGAAGAACAAGAAGTAAAAGAAGAAGAGGAAGAATAAGTAGAAGTAGAAGAGGAAGAACAAAGAAAAAGAAGTAGAAGTAGAAGTAGAAGAAGTAGTTGTTGTACTAGTAGAAGAAGAAGAAGTAGAATAGGAAGAATATGTGTAAGAAGATGAAAAAGAAGAAGAAGAAAAAGAACAAGAAGAAGAAGAATAAAAAAATTAAGAAGAAGAAAGAAGTAAAAGAAGTAGATGATGGTGAAGAAGAAGAAGAAGAAAAAGAAGAAGCAGAAGAAGAAGAAGAAGAAGAAGAAGAATAAGAAGAAGAATAAGAAGAAGAAGAAGAACAAGAAGAGGAGCAAGAAGAAGAAGAAGATCAAGAAGATCAACAAGAAGAAGTAGAAGAAGAAGAAGAAGAATGAGAGGAAGAATAAAATGAAGATAGAGGAGAAGAAGAAGAAGTAGAAAAAGAAGAAAAAGAATGCAAAAGAAGAAGTAGAAGAAGAAGAAGAAGAGCAAGTAGATGTAGAACAAGAAGAAGAGGAAGAAGAAGAACAGCAACAACAAGAAGTAGAGAAATATTAAAGAAGAAGAAGATGATAAAGAAGAAGAAGAAGCAGAAGAAGAAGAGGAGGAAGAAGGAGAAGAAGAAGAAGAAGAAGAAGAAGAAGAGGAGGAAGAAGGAAAAGAAGAAAGAAGTAGTAAAAGAAGAGTAATAATAATAATAATAAGAAGAAGAGGAAGAAGAAGATTAATAACAAAAATAAGAAGAAGAAGAAGAAGTAGATGATGAAGAAGAAGAAGGAGAAGGAGAAGAAGAAGAATAATAATAAGTAGAAGTACATGAAGAAGAATTAGAATTAGAAGAAGCAGAAGAAGAAGAAGTTGAAGAAGAAGAAGCAAAAAAAGAAGAGGAAGAAAAAGAAGTAGATGAAGAAAAAGAAGAGGAAGAAGAAGAAGAAGAAGAAGAAGTAGAAGAAGTTGTAGTAGTAGAAGAAGAAGAAGGTGAAGAAGGAGAAGGAGAAAACGAATAAGAAGAAAAAGAAGAAGAAGAACTACAAGAAGATGAGTTCGAAGAAGAAGAAGAAGAAGAAGATGAAGCAGAAGAAAAAGAAGAACAACAAGAGCAACACGAGGAAGAACAAGAAGAAGAAGATGTAGAAGAAGAAGACAAAGAAGAAGAAGAAGAAGAAGAAGAAGAAGTAGTAGTACAAGAGGAAGAAGAAGATGATGATGAAGAAGAAGAAGAAGAAGTAGAAGAGGAAGAAGAAGAAAAAGAAGAAAGAAAAGAAGAAGAAGAAGAAGAAAAAGAAGATGAATAAGAAGTAAAAGAAGAAGAAGAAGTAGAAGTACGAGAAGAAGAGGAAACTCAAAGAAGTAGAAATAGAAGATGATGAAGAAGAACAAGAAGAAGAAGAAGAAGAGTAAGAAGATGAAAAAGAAGAAGAAGAAAAAGAACGAGAAGAAGAAGAATAAGAAAAAGAAGAAGAGGAAGAAGAAGTAGATGATGGTGAAGAAGAAGAAGAAGAAGAAAAATAAGAAGAAGAGGAAGAAGAAGAAGAAGAAGAGGAGGAGGAGGAAGAAGAAGAAGAAGAAGAAGAAGGAAAAGAAGAAGAAGAAAGTGATGAAAAAGTTGAAGAAGAAGAAGAACAAGAAGAAGAAGCTGAAGAAGAAGAACAAGAATAAGAAAAAGAAGGAGAACAAGAAGAAAAAGGAGAACAAGAAGAAAAATAAGATGAAGAAGAATAAAAAGAAGGTAGAGGAGAAGAAGAGGAAGAAAAAGTAGAAGATGAAAAAAGAACACAAAAGAAGAAGTAAAAGAAGAAGAAGAAGAAGAAGAAGAAGAATAAGTAGAAGAAGAAGAAGAAGAAGAAGAAGAAGAAGAAGAAGAAGAAGAATAAGTAGAAGAAGAAGAAGAAGAAGAATAAGTAGAAGAAGAAGAAGAAGAAGAAGATATCCATCAAGAAGAAGAAGAAGTAGTGGAATATTAAAGAAGTAGAAGAAGATAAAGAAGAAGAAGAAGAAGAAGAAGAGGAGGAGGAGGAAGTAGGAGAAGAAGAAGAAGAATAAAAAGAAGAAGTAGAACAACAAGAAGAAGAAGAAGAAGAAAGAAGAAGTAGTAAAAGAAGATGATTGGTAATAATGATAAGAAGGTGACGATTAAAAAGGAGAAGAAGATTAAGAAAAAAAAATTAGAAGAAGAAGAAGAAGATTAAGAAGAAGAAGAAGAAGAAGGAGAAGAATAAGAAGAAGAATAAGAAGAAGTACGAAAAAAGAATTATAAGAAGATGAAGAATAAGAAGTAGAAGGAGAAGAAGCAGAAAAAGAAGAGGAAGAAAAAGAAGAAGTAGATGAATCAAAGGAAGAAAAAGAAGAAGTAGATGAATCAAAGGAAGAGGAAGAAGAAGAAGAAGATGATGATGATGATGAAGATGAAGAAAAAGAGGAAGAAGAAGAAGAAGAAGAAGAAGAAGTCATAAAGGAGAAAAAGAAGAAGAAGAAATAGAAAAAGAAGAAGGAAAAGATGATGATGGAGAAGAAGAAAAAGAAGAAGATGAAGAAGAAGAAGAAGAAGAAGGAAAAGAAGAAGAAGATGAAATAAAGGAGTAAAAGAGAAGAAGTAGAAGAAGTAGAAGAAGAAGAAGAGAAGGAGAAGAAGCAAAAGAAGAAGAAGAAGAAGAAGAAGAAGAAAAAGAACAAGTAAAAGTGGAAGAAGAAGAAGAAGAGGAAGATGAAGAAGAAGAAGAATGAGATGAAGAAGTAAAAGAAGAAGTAGTAGTAGTAGAGGAAGAAAAAGAAGAAAAAAGGAGAAAAAGAAGTGAAAGAAGGAGAAGAAGCAGTAGAAGAAGAAGCAGAAGAAGAAGAAGAAGAAGAAGAAGAAGAAGAAAAAGAAGAATAGGAAGAAGAAGAAGAAGATGATGATGATGATGATGAAGTAGTAGTAGAAAAAGATGAAACAGAAGAAAAAGAAGAAGACGAAAGAACAAGAAGAAGTAGAAGAAGTAGAAGTAGAAGATGTGGAAAAAGAAGAAGAAGAAGAAGAAGA
>JAIUJO010002999.1:15000-20000 GCA_023846275.1 Vanilla planifolia | reverse complement strand
AAGAAGGAGAAAAAGATGAAGAAGGAGAGGAATAAGAAAGAAGAAGAAGAGGAAGAAGAAGAAGTGGTAGAGGAAGAATAATAATAATAATAATAATAATAATAATAAGTAGAAGAAGATGAAGAAGATGTATATGAAGAAGAAGTGGAAAAAGAAGAGATGAGGAAGAAGTAGAAGAAGAGGTAGAAGAAGAAGAAAAAGAAGTAGAAGAAAGAAGTAGAAGCTGAAGAAGAAGAAGAAGAAGAAGAAGATGTGGAAGAAGTGGAGAGGAAGAAGTAGAAGAAGAGGTAGAAGAAGAAGAAGAAGTAAAAGAAAGAAGTTGAGAAAGAAGTTGTAACTGTTACATCCTTGTATTTCAGGAGTCAAGCATAAATGTTTATATTTCATATGGGCTTGCTCTAAATAAAATTGTTAATATTCAATTAAGATAAGCCATGAACTTTAAATGTCTAAAATAATAGTCTTCAAGGCTTTTGAAGTCATGATAAGCTTTGAGGAAATTGAAGACATGCACTAAAGTTTAATACTTGATTTTGTTTTTCTTTTTCTTAAATTTTAGATGTCCAAACTTTGAGATGATGTGGCACACTAGTAGTATTAATATTTAAAAATTTAATAAAATCAATAATTATTGAATTTTTATTTTTGGGCCAAGCATTATTGATGAAAAGTATAGACGTTGGTATTTGATTTTTTAAAATTATTTAGGAATTATTTTTCATGAATTTCTTTTCATAATCATTTACAAAATGTATGATACTATGATAATATAAAATTATTTTTAAACACTTATATTTAAAATTTTTGCACAAACATTCCCAAAATACACCCTAAAAAAAATTACTCTCAGGAATTTTCACTGTAGCATTGGGAGGATCGACCCGACCCGACCACTGGCCCTTCCAGGCTTTCAGAAATTAAAAAAATATAATAAAAATTTTTGGACTGACCCGAAGGGGTCGCTCATAGTCCAAAGGAAGAAGGCCATAGGCAACGCTGAACGGAACACGACAAATTCAGGCTGTGGAGAAAGGAACAAGGCGAATTCAGCACACAGGCAATGCTAAACGGAACTGTGCGAGATCAAGTCAACCCGAACCAAGTGATGAAATCTCGGTCAAGGAAGGGGGAGCCAAGCCCAAAGCGGCTCGATAGTCGTACAAATTGAATTCCTTATACAGTGCAATAGCAAAGTTATTTGGACGATGTGGGACTAATGTCAACCTGACAATCAAAGAAGGCAGAAGGGGTAAGCGCGATCGGACAGTTGAGATTAATCAACATAAAAATGACAAGCAGTAGAATCGAACCCGGGCTGAGAAGATATGCACTAGGACACGTAATTACTATTGTAACTATTTTAATTTGAATAATTTCTGGACACATTATACTAATACATGTAGGACACCAGTGCATGATCAAAAGGTCCATATGAAGGCCGCCTAGATCCAACGACTGGGATTAATCTCGAATGGTAAAAAACGAAATTCAATCAGAAACGTCCATTTTTGGTACCCGAATTGAACTGTGGCTGCTTTTCTTCCGTTACCCAAACGGCTATTTCATTTTAGAGCTGTTGGGAGTGATTTTAGAGCTCAAATTTAAACTCTATAAATAGGAAAGGATGAAGATCTTCTAGGGGTTCACATTTTCTAAGATCCCAAAGCTTTTAGATCACAATTTTCGAGCAAAAACAAGTGAATATGGTGCTTCCAATTTCATAAAGAGAAGGTGGCATGAAGGATTCCAAAATAAGAGGTTTTTGCTTCAACAATCTTTCAATCTCTATTCCTCCATTTTTCGGTCGTGTGTGCCTCTTATTTCTCTTAAAATTATTTTAAGTTTTGCCAATTTTTGTATTCTTTTCTTAAGGGTAAGGGCATCCAAGCATGTGCAAAAGCTCAGGGCTTGAGTTGAACCCGAAAAAACTCAAGTAGGTTCGGGATTAGCCGTAGGAAAAATCTCAAGTAGGTTTGAGGTGAACCGTACGAAAAACCTCGCTTGTAACTTGATATTTTAGTGATGTTTTTCCCAACACCGGTTGGGGGGAATGTAGGCTCGGTTTTGAGTCGAACCACCTTAAAAATCTTTTGTGTTTTATTTCTTCTTATTCACGCTTAAAAGATTTAATTTTTAATTGAAACCGAAAATCGAAAGAAAATTTTTATTTGCTACAATTCACCCCCTCTCTTGTGGGATTTTCTTAAGCAAAAAGAACTTAGTAGAAGAAGAAGAAGCAAAAAAGAGGAAAAAGAAGTAGAAGTAGAAGGAGAAGAAGTAGAAGAAGAAGATGATGAAGAATAGTAAGAAGAAGAAGAAGAAGAAGAAGAAGGTTAAGAAGAAGAAGAAGAAGAAGAAGAAGGTTAAGAAGAAGAAGAAGAAGAAGAATAAGAAGAAGAAGAATAAGAAGATGAAGATGAAGAAGAAGAAGAAGAAGAATAAGAAGAACAATAAGAAGAAGAAGAAGATGATGAAGAAGAAGAAGAACAAGAAGTAGAAGAAGAAGTAGGAGAAGAAGAAGAAGAAGAAAAGAAATACAAGACAAAGAAGAAGAGGAAGAAGAAGAAGAAGAATATGATGATGATGAAGAAGAAAAGGAAGATGAAGAAGAAGAAGAAAAAAAGAAGAAGAAGAAGAAGAAGAAGAATAAGAAGAAGATGATGACAAAGAAGAAGAAAAAGAAAAGAAGAAGAAGAAGAAGAAGAAAAGATGAAATAGAACAGTAAGAGTGAAGAAGAGGAAGAAGAAGAAGAAGAAGAAAAAAAAAGAAGAAAAAGTAGTAGTACTAGCAAAAGAAGAACAAGAAGAAGAAGACAAAGAAGAACAAGAGTAATTAGAAGAAGAAGAAGAAGAAGAAGAGAAAGAAGGGAAGGATGATGAGGGAGAAGAAGAAGAAGAAGAAGAAAATGATAAAGAGGAAGAAGTAAAGGAAGTAAAAGAAGAAGGGGAGGAGGAGGAGGAGGAAGAAGAAGAAGACGAGGAAGAAGAAGAAGTTGAAGAAGAAGATGAAGAATAAGTGGAAGTAGAAGACAAGAGAATGAAAAAGAAGAAAAGGAAGAAGAAGAAGAAAAAGAATAAGAAAAAGGAGAAGAAATAAGAAGAAGAAGAAGAAGATGAAGAAGAAGAAGAAGAAGAAGAAGAAGCACAAAAAAGATGAAAAAGAAGTAAAAGAGGAAGAGGAAGAAGAAGAAGTGGTCGATGAAGAAGAAGAAGAAGAAGAAGAGGAAGAGGAAGATGAAGAAGAAGATGAACAAAAAGATGAAAAAGAAGTAAAAGAGGAAGAGGAAGAAGAAGAAGTGGTCGATGAAGAAGAAGAAGAAGAAGAAGAGGAAGAGGAAGATGAAGAAGAAGATGAACAAAAAGCAAGAAGTAAAAGAAAATGAAGAAGAAGAAGAAGAAAAAGAAGAAGAAAAATGATGAAAAAACTAGAAGAACATGAAGAAGAAGAAGTAAAAGAAGTAGTGGTGGTAGTAGTAGTTGAAGAAGAGAAGAACTAAAGGATAAAAAGGAAGAAGAAGAACAGTTAGAAGAAGATGAAGAAGAAGAAGAAGATGATGATGATGATGATGATGATGATGAAGAAAAGAGGAGGAGGAGGCAGAAGAAGAAGAAGAAGAGAAGGAGAGGAAGAAGATGACGATGGAGAAGGAGAAGAAGAAGAAGAAGAAGAAGAATAAGATGGAGAAGGAGAAGAAGAAGAAGAAGAAAAAAAAGTAGAAGAAGTGGAAGAAGAAGAAAAAAGATGAGGAGGACTAGGAGGAAGAAGAAGAAGAAGAAGAATGAGAAGATGAAGAAGAAGTAGAAAGAAGAAGAAGAAGGAGAAGGAAAGGAACAAAAAGAAGAAGAAGAAGAGGAGGACGAGGAGAAGGAGGAAGAAGAAGAAGAAAATGATGAAGTAGAAGAGTGAGAGAGAAGAAGAAGAAGAAGAAGAAGTAGAAGTAGAAGAAGAAGAGGAAGAAGAAAGAAGAAGTGGAAGAAGAAGAAGAAGAGGAAGAAGAAGAAGAAGAAGTGGAAGAAGAAGATGAAGAAGGAGAAGAAGAAGAAGAAGACAAAGAAGATGAAGTAGAATAAGAAGAAGAAGAAAAATAAGAAAGTAGAAAAAGAAAAAGCAGAACAGGAAGAAGGAGAAACAAGAAGTAAAAGAAGTAGAAGAAAAAGTACTAGTAGTAGATGAAGAAGATGAAGAAGGAGAAGAAAAGTAAGAGTAAGAAGGAGAAGAAGAAGAAGAAGAAGAAGAAGAAGGAGAAGAATAATAAGAAGAAGAAGAAGAAGAAGTAGAAGTAGAAGAAGAATAATAAGATTAGGATTAGAAGGAAGAAGAAGAAGAAGAAGAAGTAGAAGAAGTAGAAGAAGTGGAGGAGGAGTAGTAGGAAGAAGAAGAAGAAGAAAAAGAAAGAAGAAGAAGAAGAAGCTTGAGAAAGTAGAAGAAGAAGAAGAAGACGAAGAAGTAGACGAAGAAAAAGAGGAAGAAGAAGAAGAAGAAGAAGAAGAAGAAGGAGAAGAAGCAGACGAAGAAAAAGAGGAAGAAGAAGAAGAAGAAGAAGAAGAAGAAGAGGAAGAAGGAGGAGAGAGGAAGAACCAGAAAAAGAAGAAGAAGAAGAAAAAGAAGTAGAAGAAGAAGAAGAATAGTAAGAAGAAGAAGAAGAAGAAAAAGAAGAAGAATAAGAAGAAGAGGAGGGGGAAGAAGACGAAGAAGTGGGATGATGAAGAAGAAGTAGTAGAAGAAGAAGAAGAACAACAACAACAACAAGAAGTAGAAGAAGAAGAAGTAGAGGAGGAGGAAGAAGAAGAAGAAGAAGAAAATGAAGAATAAGAAGAATAAGAAAGAAAGAAGAAGAGGAGGAGGAGGGAGGAGGAGGAAAAAGAAGAAGAAGAACAAGAAGAAGAAGTAGAGGAAGAAGAAGAGGAAGTAGTAGTAGTAGAAGAAGAAGAAGAAGGCGATGATGATGAAGGAGAAGAAGAAGAAGAAGAAGAAGTAGAAGAAGAAAAGAAGAAAACGA
>JAIUJO010002999.1:5000-10000 GCA_023846275.1 Vanilla planifolia | reverse complement strand
GAAGAAGAAGATGGATGAAGAAGAAGAATAGCAAGAAGAAGAAGTAGAGGTAGAAGAAGATGAAGAAGAAGTAGGTGAAGAAGAGGAAGAAGAAGAAGAAGAAGAAGAAGAAGAAGGTAAAGAAGAAGAGGTAGTAGAAGAAGGCAAAGAAGAGGAAGAAGATATTCAAGAAGAAGAAGCATAAAAAAGAAGAAAAAGAAGCAGAAGAAGAAGAAGAAGTAGAAGAAGAAGTAATAGTAGTAGAAGAAGAAAATGAAGAATAAAAGTAAGAAGAAGAAGAAGATAATGCTGATGATGATGAAGAAGAAGAAGAAATGGAAGGGGCAGAGGAGGAGGAAGAAGTAGAAGAAGAAGATGAAGGAAAAGAAGAAGAAGAAGAAGAAGGAAGGAAGGAGAAGAAGACGAAGAAGAAGAAGAAGAACACAAAGAAGAAAAAGAAGTAGAAGAAGATGAAGAATAGGTGGAAGAAGAAGAGAAGAGAAAGAAGTAGAAGTGGAAGATTAAGAAGAAGAAAAAGAGGAGGAAGAAGAAGAAAGAAGAAGAAGAAAATAGAGAAGTAGAAGAAGAAAAAGTAGAAAAAAGACGAAAAATAAGTAGTAGTAGTAGTAGAAGATGAAGAAGAAGAAGAAGAAGAAGAAGAAGAAAAAGAAGAACTACAAGAAGATGAGGTAGAAGAAGAAGAAGAAGAAGAAGAAGAAGAACAAGAGGAAGACGAAGAAGAAGAGAAGTAGTAGAAGAAGAAGACAGAAGAAGAAGAAGAAGAAGAAGAAGAAGTAGAGGAAGAAGAAGAAGAAAAAGAAGAAAGAGATGCAGAAGAAGAAGAAGGAGAAGAAGAACAAGAAGTAATAGAAGAAAAAGAAGAATAAGTAAAAGTAGAAGAAGAAGAATAATAAAGAAAAAGAAGTAGAAGTAGAAGAATAAGTAGTTGTAGTGGTAGAAGAAGAAGAAGAAGAAGAAGAATAGGAAGAATAAGTGTAAGAAGATGAAGAAGAACAAGAAGAAGAAGAATAAGAAAATGAAGAAGAAGAAAGAAGTAGAAGAAGTAGATGATAATGAAGAAGAAGAAGAAGAAAAAGAAGAAGAAGAAGAAGAAGAATAATAATAAGAAGAAGAAAAATAATAATAAGAAGAAGAACAAGAAGAGGAGGAAGAAGAAGAAGAATTTGAAGAACAAGAAGAGGAGGAAGAAGAAGAAGAATTTGAAGAAGAAAAACAAGAAGAAATTTGAAGAAGAAAAACAAGAAGAAGAAGATGATGAAGAAGTTGTAGAAGAAGAAGAAGAAGAAGGAGAAGTTGAAGAAGAAGAAGAAGAAGAAGAAGATCAATAAGATCAACAAGAAGAAGTAGAAGAAGAAGAAGAAGAATGAGAGGAAGAATAAAATGAAGGTAGAGGAGAAGAAGAAGAAGAAGAAGAAGAAGAAGAAAAAGAATGCAAAAGAAGAAGTACGAAGAAGAAGAAGAAGATGAGCAAGTAGATGTAGAACAAGAAGAAGATAAAGAAGAAGAAGAACAACAACAACAAGAAGTGGAGGAATATTAAAGAAGAAGAAGATGATAAAGAAGAAGAAGCAGAAGAAGAAAAGGATGAAGAAGGAGAAGAAGAAGAAGTAGATGATGAAGATGAAGAAGTAGAAGAGAAAGAAGAAGAAGAAAGAAGTAGAAAAATAAGACTAATAATAATAATATTAAGAAGAAGAAGAAGATTAACAACAAAAATAAGAAGAAGAAGAAGGAGAAGGAGAAGAAGAAGAATAATAATATGTAGAAGTACATGAAGAAGAATTAGAATTAGAAGAAGCAGAAGAAGAAGAAGAAGAAGTAGAAGAAGAAGAAGCAAAAAAAGAAGAGGAAGAAAAAGAAGTAGATGAAGAAAAAGAAGAGGAAGAAGAAGAAGAAGAAGAAGAAGTAGAAGAAGTTGTAGTAGTAGTAGAAGAAGAAGAAGGTGAAGAAGGAGAAGGAGAAAACGAATAAGAAGAAAAAGAAGAAGAACTACAAGAAGATGAGTTCGAAGAAGAAGAAGAAGAAGAACAACAACAAGAGCAACACGAGGAAGAACAAGAAGAAGAAGAAGTAGAAGAAGAAGACAAAGAAGAAGAAGAAGAAGAAGAAGAAGTAGTAGTACAAGAGGAAGAAGAAGATGATGAAGAAGAGAAGAAGAAGTAGAAGAGGAAGAAGAAGAAGCAGAAAAAAGAAGTGGAAGAAAAAGAAGAAGTAGATGAAGAAAAAAAAGTGGAAGAAGAAGAAGAAGAAGAAGAAGAAGAAGTAGAAGAAGTTGTAGTAGTAGAAGAAGAAGGAGAAGATGAAGAAGGAGAAGGAGAAAAAGTAGAAGAAGAAAAAGAAGAAAAAGAACTACAAGAAGATGAGTTCAAAGAAGAAGAAGAAGATGAAGCAGAAGAAGAAGAAGAACAATAAGAGGAACACGAGGAAGAACAAGAAGAAGAAGAAGTAGAAGAAGAAGACAAAGAAGAAGAAGAAGAAGAAGAAGAAGAAGTACAAGAGGAAGAAGAAGATGATGACGAAGAAGAAGAAGTAGAAGAGGAAGAAGAAGAAAAAGAAGAAAGAAAAGAAGAAGAAGTAGAAGAAAAAGAAGAAGAAAAAGAAGTAAAAGAAGAAGAAGAAGAAGTAGAAGCAAAAGAAGAAGAGGAAAGACAAAGAAGTAGAAGTAGAAGAAGATGAAGAAGAACAAGAAGAAGAAGAAGAATAAGAGTAAGAAGATGAAAAGAAAGAAGAAGAAAAAGAACGAGAAGAAGAAGAATAAGAAAAAGAAGAAGAAGAAGAAGTAGATGATGGTGAAGAAGAAGAAGAAGAAGAAGAAAAATAAGAAGAAGAAGAAGAAGAAGAAGAAGAGGAGGAGAAGAAGAAGAAGAAGAAGAAGAAGAAGAAGAAGAACAAGAAGAAGAAGAAGGTGATGAAAAAGTTGAAGAAGAAGAAGAACAAGAAGAAGAAGCTGAAGAAGAAGAAAAAGAATAAGAAAAAGAAGGAGAACAAGAAGAAAAAGAAGATCAAGAAGAATAAAAAAGAAGGTAGAGGAGAAGAAGAGGAAGAGAAAGTAGAACATGAAAAAATAACCCAAAAGAAGAATTAAAAGAAGATGAAGTAGAAGAAGAAGAATAAGTAGAAGAAGAAGAAGAAGAATAAGTAGAAGAAGAAGAAGAAGATAACCATCAAGAAGAAGAAGTAGTGGAATATTGAAGAAGAAGAAGAAGATAAAGAAGAAGAAGAAGAAGAAGAAGAAGAGGAGGAGGAAGAAGGAGAAGAAGAAGAGGAGGAGGACGAAGGAGAAGAAGAAGAAGAAGAAGAGTAAGAAGAAGAAGAAGAAGAAGAAGAAGAAGAATAAAAAGGAGTAGAAGGAGAAGAAGAAGAAGAAGAAGAAGAAAAAGTAGTAGTAGTAGAAGAAGAAGAAGAAGAACAAGAAAAAGAAGAAGAAGAAGAAGAAGAAGAAGAAGATGTTGATGAAGAAAAAGAAGAACAAGAAGATGAAGAGGAAGAAGTAGAAGAGGAAAAAGAAGATGAAGAAGAAGAAGAAGGAGAAGAAAAAGAAGAAGAAGAAGATGATGAAGAAGTAGAAGAAGAAGAATAAGAAGAAGAACAAGAAGAACAAGAAGAACAAGAAGATGAAGAAGATCAAGAAGAAGTCGCGGAAGAAGTTGAAGAAGAATAATATGTAGAAGAATAAAAAGAAGAAGAAGAACAAGAACAAGAAGAAGAAAAACAACACACAAGAAGAAGAGGAAGAAGAAGAAGACGAAGAGGAAAATAAGAAGAAGATGAAGAAGAAGAAGTAGAAGAAGGAGAACAAGAAGAAGAAGTGATGCAATAAGAAAGAAGAAGAAGAAGAAGAGGAAGGAGAAGAAGAAGATGAAGAAGAAGAAGAAAGAAGAAGTAGTAGAATAATAATAATAATAATAATAATAATAATATTAGTTATGATAATAATAATAATAATAATAATAATAATAATAATAATAATAAGATGATGATTGAGAACAAGAAGTAATAGATGAAGAAGAAAAAAAAGCAAAAGAGGTAGTTGAAGAAGAAGAAGATGAAGAAGAAGAAGAAGAAGGAGAAGAAGAAGAAACAGAAGAAGAACAAGAAGAATAAGAAGAAGAAGAAAAAGAAGAAGAAGAAGTAGAAAAAGGAAAAGATGAAGAACAAGAAGAAGAGGATGACTATGACGAAGAAGAAGAGGAAGAAAAGAAGAAGAAGAAGAGGAAGAAGAAATAAAGAAGTACAAGAAGAAGAGAAGTAGAGGAAAAACAAGAAGAAGAAGAAGAAGATGATGATGATGATGATCTAGAAGAAGAAGTAGTAGCAGAAGAAGGAGAAGAAGGAAGAAGAAGTAGAAGTAAAACAAGAAGTAGGGGAAGAAGAAGAAGAAGACGAAGAAGAAGAAGAGCAAGAAGAAGATGAACAAGATTAAGTAGAACAAGAAGAAGAAGAAGTAGAAGAAGAAGAAGATGTAGAAGAAGAAGTGGTAGTACAAGAAGAATAAAAAGAAGAAGAAGAAGAAGAAGAAGAAGAAGAGGGTGATGAAGAGGAGGAAGAAGAAGATGAAGAAGAAGAAGGAGAAGTAAAAGAAGAAGAAGAAGAAGAAGATGAAGAAGATGAAGAAAAAGAAGAAGAAGAAGAAGAAGAAGAAGAAGAAGAAGAAGAAGAAGAAGAAGAAGAAGAACATGAAGGAGAGGAAGAAGAAGACAAAGAACAAAAAAAGAAGAAGAAGAAGAAAAAGAAGAAGAAGAAAATGAAGAAGAGAAGAAGAAGAAGAAGAAGAAGTAGAAGTAGAGGAAAAACAAGAAGAAGAAGGAGAGGAAGAAGAGGAAGAAGAAGAAGAAGAAGAAGGAAAAGAAGAAGAGGAAGAGAAAGAAGAAAAAGAAGAAGCAAAAGAATAAGAAAGATGAAAAGAAGAAGAAAAAGAAGAAGAGAAAAAATAAGATGTAGAAGAAGATGAAGATGAGGAAGAGGAAGAAGGAGAAGAAGGAGAAGAAGAAGTAGAAAAA
>JAIUJO010003037.1:27500-30000 GCA_023846275.1 Vanilla planifolia | reverse complement strand
AACAAGAAAATGGAGAAGAAGAAGACGGAGAAGAAGAAGAAGTTGAAGAAGAAGAAGAGTAAGAGAAAGAAGGAGAAGAAGAAGGAGAAGATGAAGAAGAAGAAGAACAAGAAGAAGAAGAAGACAAGGAAGAAGAAGAAGAAAAATTCGAAGGAGAAGAAGAAAAATTAGAAGGAGAAGAAGATGATGGAGAAAATGAAGTAGTAGAATATGAAGAACAAGGAGAAGAAGAAGAGAAGGGAGAAGAACAAAAAGAAGAAGAAGAAGAAGAAGTAGACTAAGAAGAAGAAGAAGAAGCAGAAGAAGAAGAAGATGAAGATGAAGAAGAAGTGGAAGAAGAGGAAAAGGAAGAAGAAGAAGAAGGAGAAGAAGAAGAAGAAGAAGAAGAAGAAGACGAAGAAGAAGAAGGCGAAGAAGAAGAAGGCAAACAAGAAGAAGAAGAGGAAGATGTTGATGGAGAAGAAGAAGAAGAAGAACAAGAAGATGAAAAAGAAGAAGAAGAAGAAGAAGATCAAGAAGAAGAAGAAGACGAAGAAGACGAGGAAGAAGAGGAAGTAGAGGAAGAAGAAGACGAAGAAGAAGGCGAAGACGAAGACGAAGAAGAAGAGGAAAGGAAGAAAAAGAAGGAGAAGAATGAGAAAAAGAAGAAGAAGAAGAAGAAAAAGAAGAAGAAGTGGAATTAGAAATAGAAGAAGAAAAAGAAGAAGAAGAAGAAGTAGAAGCAGAAGGAGAAGAAGAAAAGAAGAAGATGAAGAGGAAGAAGAAGATGAAGAAGTGCAAGAAGAAGAAGAAGAACTTGTAGAAGAAGAAGAATAATAATAATAATAAGAAGAAGAAGATGAAAAAGAAGAAGAAGAAGAAGAAGGAGAGAAAGAGGAAGAAAAAGAAGAAGAAGAAGAAGGAGGAGGAGGAGGAGAATAAGAAGAAGAAGGAGAAGAAGAAGGAGAGGAAGAAGAAGAGAAGAAGAAGAAGAAGAAGAAGAAAAAGAAGAAGAAGGAGAAGTAGTGGGAGGTGGAGGAGGAGGAGGAGGAGGAGGAGAAGATGAAGAAGAAGAAGAAGAAAAAGAAGACTACGAAGAAGAAGATGAAGAAGGCAAAGAAGAAGAGGAAGAAGGAGAAGAAGAAGAAGAAAAAGAAGTAGTAGAAGAAGACAGTAAGAAGAAGAAGAAGAAGTGGTGGAATAGGATTAAGAAAAAGGCTTGAAGAAGAACTAGAAGAAAAGTGAAAGAAGAAGAAGAAGAAGAAGCAGAAGTAGTAGTAGTAGAAGAAGAAGAAGAAAAAGAAGAAGAAGAAGATTATGATGATGATGATGAAGTAGAAGAAGAAGAAGAAAATGAAGAATTAGAAGTAGAAGAAAAAGAAGAAGAAGATTAAGAAGAAGCACAAAGAGAAGAGGAAGAAGAAGAAGAAGTAGAAGAAGAAGAAGATGAAGTAAAAATAGAAGAAGTGGAGGAAAAAGATGAAGATGAAGAAGAAGGAGAATGAGAAGAAGAAGAAGAAGGAGAAGAGGAAGAAGAAAAAGAAGAATTGGAATAATAATAGTAATAATAATAATAATAATAATAAGAAAAAGAAGAAGAAGAATAAGAAGAATAAGCAGCAGAAGAAGAAGAAGTAGATAATGAAAAAGAAGGAGATGGGGAAGAGGAGGAAGACGAAGAAGAAGAAGAAGAAGAAAAAGAAGAACAAGAAGAAAAACTAAAAAAGAAGTTGAAGAAGAAGAAGGAGAAGAGTAAGAAGATGAAGAAGACGAAGAAGAAGAAGAATAAGAAGCAAAAGAAGAAGATGATGAAGAAGGATATGTTGGAAAAGAAGGAGAAGATAGAGAAGAAGAGTATGAAGGTGAAGAATGAGAACATAATGAAGTTGAAAAAGGAGAAGAAGAAGATGAAGAAGAAGAAGAAGGAGATGGACAAGAAGAAGAAGAAGAAGAAGAAGAAGAAGAAGAAGAGGAAGAAGAAGAAGAGTAAGAAGAAAAAGAAGAAGAAGAAGAAGAAGTAGAAGAAGAAGAATAAGAACAAAAAGAAAAAGTATAAGAAGAAAAAGAAGAAAAGAAGAAAAGAAGAAGAAGAATACGAAGAAGATGAAGAAGAAGAAGAAGAAGAAGGTGAAGAAGAAGAAGAAGATGAAGAAGAATAAGAAGCAAAACAAGAAGAAAAGCAAAACGTAGAAGAAGAAGAAGAAGAAGAAGAAGAAGAACAAAAAGAAGAAGTGGAAGAAGAAGAAAAAGAATAATAATAATAATAATAATAATAATAATAATAATAATAATATGATGAAGAAAACGAAGAAAAAGTAGAAGTAAAAGAAGAGAAGAAGAAGAAGAAGAAGAAGGAGAAAAAGAAGAAAAAGAAGAAGAAAAAGGATAAGAGGGAGGAGGAGGAGGAGGAGGAGAAGAAGAAGAAGAAGAAGAAGAAGAGGAAGAAGACAAAGAAGAAGAAGAAGAAGGTCAAGGAGAAGAAGTTGAAGAAGATGATGATGATGAAGAAGAAGAAGATGAA
>JAIUJO010003037.1:0-22500 GCA_023846275.1 Vanilla planifolia | reverse complement strand
AGAAGAACAAGAAGTAGAAAAAGAAGAAGTAGTAGAAGAAGAAGGAGATAAAGAAGAAGAAGAAGATGATGAAAAATTAGAAGAAAGAGAAGAAAGAGAAGTAGTAGAAGAAGAAGAATGAAAAGAAGAAGTAGGAGAAGGAGATGAAGGGTAAGGAGAGGAAGAAGGAGAGGAAGAAAAAGAAGAAGTAGAAGAAGAAGAAGACGAAGGAGATTGAGAAGAAGAAGAGAAAGAAGAACAACAACTAGAATAAGAAGAAGAAAAAAAAAGAAGAAGAGGATGAAGATATAGAAGTAGAATAAGGACGCGAAGAAGAAAAACAAGAGGAAGAGGAAGAAGAGGAAGAAGAAGAACATGAAGAAGAAGAAGAAGTAGAAGAACGAGAAGGAGAAGAAGAAAAAGAATAAGAATAAGAACAAGAATAACAAGAACTAGAAAAAGAAGGAGAAGAACTAGAAGAAAAAAATGAAGTAGAAGAAGAAGAAGAAGAAAGAAGAGAACTAAAAGGAGGAGAAGAGGATGAGAAGAACAAGAATAATAATAATAAGAAGAAGAATTAGAAAAAGGGGAAGAGGAAGAAGTAGAAGAACAAGAAGACGGAGGAGGAGAAGAAGTAGAAGAAAAAGAAGAAGAGAAAGGAAAAGAAGAAGAAGAAGAAGAAGAAGAAAAAGAAGAAGTAGATGTAATAGAAGTAAAAGAAGAAGAAGAAGAGGAAGAAAAAGAAGAAGAAGAAGAAGATGAAGAAGAAGTTGAAGGAGGTGAAGAAGAAGAAGAGAACAAGAAGGAGGAGAAGCAGAACAAGAAAATGATTAAGAATAACAATACTAAGAAGTAGAAAATTTAGAAGAATAAGAAGAAGAAGAAGAAGTAGAAGAAGTAGAAGAAGAAAAGAAGAAGAAGAAGAAGAGGAAGAAGAAGAAGAAGAAGAAGAAGAAAAATGCGAAGAGGAAGAAGAAGAAGGAGAAGGACAAGAAAAAGAGGAAGTACAACAAGGAGGACGAAGAGTAGAAGAAGAAGAAGAAGAAGAAGAAGAAGAAGAAGAAGAAGAAGAAGAAAGAAGTAGAAGAAGAAGAAGTGGAAGAAGAAGAAGTAAACGAAGGGGAAGAAGAACAAGTCTTAGTAAAAGAGGGGGAAGGAGAAGAAGAAGAAGAAGAAGATAGAAGAAAGAATGGAAGATGATGAAGGAGAAGAAGAATGAGAAGAAGAAGGAGAAGAAGAAGAACAAGAAGAAAAAGAAAAAGAAGTAGAAGAAGAAAAGTGAAGGAGGAAATAGAGGTAGAAGAAGAAGAATAAGAGGTAGAAAAAGAAGAAGAAGATGAAGAAAAGGTAGGGAAGAAGAGGAGGAAAAAGAGAAAGAAGAGTTAGTAGTAGTAGTTGAAGAAGAAGAAGAGGAAGAAGTAGAAGAAGGTGAAGAAGATGAAGAAGAAAACGAAGTAGAAGAAGAAGATGACGGAGAATAATAAAAGTAATTATTATTATTGTAATAATATCTAAAATAATAAATATAATAACAATAATTATAATACTAATAAAAAGAAGAACTAGAAGACGAAGAAGAAGAGGAAGGAGAAGAAGAAGAAAATGATTAAGGAGAAGAAGAAGTAGAAGAAGAATAAGAAGAAGCAGAAGAAGTCAAAGAAGAAGAAGAAGTAGAAGAAGAAGATGATTAAGAAGAGTAAGAAGTGGAAGAAGAAGAAGAACAAGAAGAAGAAGTGGAAGAAGAAGAAGAAGAAGAAGATGATGAAGAAGAAGAAGAGGAAGAAGAAGAAGAAGAAGACGGCAAAGAAGAATATTAATTATAATAATAAGGATAATATTAATAATAACAAAGATAAAAATAATAATAATAACAATAATAATAATAATAATAATAAGAAAAGAAGAAGAAGAATACAACATAAAATAAGAAGAAGAAGAAGAAGAAGAAGAATAGAATGGAGAAGAAGAAAAAGAATAAGAATGGGAAGAAGAAGAAAAAAAAGAAAAAGAAGAAGAAGAAGAAGAAGAAGAAGAAGATGAAGAATAAGAATAAGAATAAGAATAAGAAGAAGAAGAGGAGACGAAGAAGAAGAAGAAGTAAAAAATGAAGAAGATGAAGAAGTAGGAGAAGAGGAGGAAGAAGAAGATGATGATCATGAAGAAGATTAAAAAGGAGAAGAAAAAGAAGAAGAACAAGAAGAAAGGGATGGAGAAGAAGGATGGGATGAAGAAGACGAGAAAGAATAAGAATTGGAAGAAGAAGAAGAAGAAGATGACATAGATGAAGAGGAAGAAGAAGTAGATGAAGAAGTGGAAGAAGAAGAAGAAGAAAAATAAGAAGAAGAGGAAGAAAAACAGGAAGAGAAAAAAGTAGAACAAGAAGAAGAAGAAGAAGAGGAGGAGCGAGAAGAAAAGGTAGAAGAAGGAGAACAAGAAGAAAAAGAAGAAGAAGAAGAAAAAGAAGAAGAAGAAGAAAAAGAAGAAGAAGAAGAAGAAGAAGAAGAAGAAGAAAAGAAGAAGAAGAAGAAGAAGAAGAAGAAGAAGAAGTAGAAGATGATGAAGAAGATGAAGAAGAAGAAGAAGAAGATGATTAAGAAGAAGAAGAAGACGATGAAGAAGATGAAGAAGAAGAAGAAGATGATGATGAAGAAGAAGAAGTAGATGAAGAAGAAGAAGAAGATGATGAAGAAGAAGAACAAGAAGAAGGAGAAGAAGAAGAAGAAGAAGAAGAAGAAGAAGAAGGAGAAGAAGAAGAAGAAGAAAAAGAAGAAGAAGAAGAAGATGATGATGAAGAAGAAGAAGAAGAAGAAGAAGTAAGATAATAATAAAAACGATATGAAGAAGAAGGAAAAAGAGAAGAAGAAGAAGAAGAAGAATAAGAAGAAGTAGAGGAAGAAGAAGATGATGAAGAAGAAGAAGAAGGAGAAAAGAAGAAGAAAAAAAACAGAAGAACAAAAAGACAAACAAGAAGTAGAAGAAGAAGAAGAAGAAGAAGTGGAAGAAGAAGAAGAAGAAGAAGAAGTAGAAGAAGAAGAAGAAGAAGGAAGAGGAAGAAGAGGAGGAGGAAGAAGAAGAAGTAGAAGTAGAAGTAGAAGAAGGAGAAGAAGTAAAAGAAGATGAAGAAGAAGAAGAAAGAAAAGGAGAACCAGAAGAAGAAGAAGAAGAGGAAGAAGAAGAAGAATAAGAAGAAGAAGAAGTAGAAGGGCAAGAATAAGAAGAAGAAGAAGTAGAAGGGCAAGAATAAGAAGAAGAAGAAGAAGAAGAATGGAAATAATAATAACAATAATATTAATAATAATAAGAAAAGAAGAAGAAGAATACAACATAAAATAACAAGAAGAAGAAGAAGAAGAAGAATGGAAAGGAGAAGAGGAAAAAGAATAAGAATGGGAAGAAGAAGAAGAAAAAGATGAAAAACAAGAAGAAGAAGAAGAAGAAGAAGAAGATGATGAAGAATAAGAATAAGATGAAGAAGAAGAAGAAGAGTAAGACGAAGAAGAAGTAAAAAATGAAGAAGATGAAGAAGTAGGAGAAGAGGATGAAGAAGAAGATGATGATCATGAAGAAGATTAAAAAGGAGAAGAAAAAGAAGAAGAACAAGAAGAAAGGGATGGAGAAGAAGAATGGGATGAAGAAGACGAGAAAGAATAAGAGTTGGAAGAAGAAGAAGAAGAAGATGGCATAGATGAAGAGAAAGAAGAAGAAGATGAAGAAGTGGAAGAAGAAGAAGAAGAAGAATAAGAAGAAGAGGAAGTAGAACAGGAAGAAGAAAAAGTAGAACAAGAAGAAGAAAAAAGATCATGAAGAATAGGAAGAACAGGAAGAAGAAGAAGAAGAAGAAGAGGAGGAGCAAGAAAAAAAATTAGAAGAAGAACAAGAAGAAAAAGAAGAAGAAAAAAAAAGAAGAAGAAGTAGGAAAATAAGTAGAAGAAGAAGAAGAAGAATAGTAGCTATAATAATAATAATAATGATTTGATAATAATAATAATAATAATATGAAGAAGGAGAAAAGAAAAAGAAGAAGAATCAGAAGTAGATTAAGAAAAAAGACAACAAGAAGACGAAGAAGGAGAAGGAGAAAGAGATAAAAAATAAGAAGAAGAAGAAGAAGAAGAAAAAGGAAAAGGACAAGAAGAAGTAGAGGAAGAAGAAGAAGAAGGAGAAGAAGAAGAAAAAGGAGAGGAAGCTGAAGAAGATGAAGAAGAAGAAGAAGAAGATGGAAAAGATGAAGAAGAAGAGCAAGATGGGGGAGGAGGAGAAGAAGAAGAAGAAAAAAAAGAAGAAGAAGAAAAACAAGACGAAGAAAAAGTGGAAGAAGAAGGGGAAGAATAAGGTGAAGATGATGAAGGGGAAGAACAAGGAGAAGAAGAAGAGGAAGAAGAAGAAGTAAAGAAGAAGAGGAAGAAGAAGAAGAAGAAGAAGAGGAGACAAAGAAGAAGAAGAAGAACAAGAAGAAGAGGAAGAAGAAGTGGAAGCAGAGGATGAAGAAGAAGGGGAAGAAAAAGAAGTAGAGGAAGAAGAAGAAGTAGCGAATAAGAAGACTAAAAAGAAGAAGATGAAGAAGAAGAAAAAGAAGAAAAACAAGAGGAAGAAGTAGAAGTAGAAGAAGAAGAAGAAGAAGAAGAAGAAGAAGAAGTAAAGGAAGAGGAAGAAAAGCAAAAAGAAGAAGAATAATAGTGAAAATAAAAATAATTATATTAAATAATAATAATAATTTTATTAATAATAAAAAATAACAATAAAAAAAGATAAAGAAGAAAAAGTAAAATAAGAACAAGAAGAAGATGAAGAAAGAGAAGAAAAAGAAGAAGAAGAAGAAGTAGAAGAATAAGAAGAATAAAAAAGAAGAACTAGAAGAAGAAGAAGAAGAAGAAGAAGACGAGGAAGAAGAAGGAGGGGAAGTTGAAGAGATAAAATATTAAGAAGAAAAAAGAGGAGAAAAGAAGAAGAAGAAGAAGAAGAAGAAGAAGAAGAACAAGAAAAAGAAGAATAAGATGAAGAAGAAAAAGAAGAAGTAGAAGTAGAAGAAGAAGAAGAAGAAGACGAAGTAGAAGATGAAAAAAAGAACTAGAAGAAGAAGAAGAAGAAGAAGAGAAGAATCTGAGAGTGAGATAATAATAATAATAGCATTAAATAATAATATTATTAATAACAATGAAAATAATAAAAAATAATAAACCAAGGTGTAGAATTAGAAGAAGAAGAAGATGAAGAAAGGGATGATGGAATGAAGAAGATGAAAAAGAAGAATAAAAAGAAGTAGAAGAAGAAGAAAGAAGAAGAAGGAGAGGAAGATGAGAAAAGAAGATGAAGAAAAAGAAGGAGGAGAAAGGAAGAAGAAGAAGAAGAAGAAGGAAAAGAAGAAGAAGCAGAAGAATTGTAAGAAGAAGAAGAAGAAGAAGAAAAAGAAGAAGAAGAAGAAAGAGAAGAAAAAGAAGAAGAAGAAGAAGTAGAAGAATAAGAAGAATAAAAAGAAGAACTAGAAGAAGAAGAAGAAGAAGAAGACGAGGAAGAAGAAGGAGGGGAAGTTGAAGAGATAAAATATTAAGAAGAAAAAAGAGGAGAAAAGAAGAAGAAGAAGAAGAAGAAGAAGAAGAACAAGAAAAAGAAGAATAAGATGAAGAAGAAAAAGAAGAAGTAGAAGTAGAAGAAGAAGAAGAAGAAGACGAAGTAGAAGATGAAAAAAAGAACTAGAAGAAGAAGAAGAAGAAGAAGAAGAATTCTGAGAGTGAGAATAATAATAATAATAGCATTAAATAATAATATTATTAATAACAATAAAAATAATAAAAAATAATAAACAAGGTGTAGAATTAGAAGAAGAAGAAGATGAAGAAAGGGAAGATGGAATGAAGAAGATGAAGAAGAAGAATAAAAAGAAGTAGAAGAAGAAGAAGAAGAAGACGAAGAAGAAGAAGGAGAGGAAGATGAGAAAAGAAGATGAAGAAAAAGAAGGAGGAGAAAGGAAGAAGAAGAAGAAGAAGGAAAAGAAGAAGAAGCAGAAGAATTAAAGAAGAAGAAGAAGAAGAAGAAAAAGAAGAAGAAGAAGAAGAAGAAGAAGAAGAAGATGATGATGATGATGATGATGATTATGAAGAAGAAGAAGAAAAAGAAGAAGAAGAAGAAGCAAAATAAGAAGAAGAAGAAGAAGAAGAGAAAGAAGAAGAAGAAGAAGAAGAAAAGAAGAAGTAGAAGAAGAAGAAGTGGAGGAGCAGGATGAAGAACAAGAAGAAGTAGAAGAAGTAGAAGAAGTAGAAGAAGTAAAAGAAGAAGAAGAAGAAGAAGAAGAAGAAGAAGAACAAGTGAAGAAGAAGAAGAAGATGATGATGAAGAAGAAGAAGAAGTAGAAGAGGAAGAAGAGAAAGAAAAAGAAGAAGGTGATGAATAAGAAGGAGAAGAAAAAGATGAAGAAGAAGAAAAAGAAGAAAACGAAGGAGAAGAAGAAGAAGAAGAAGAAGAGAAGAAGAAGAAGAAGAACAACAAGAAGAAGAACACAAAGGAGATTTAGAAGAAGAGGAATAAGAAGAAGAAAAAGAAGAATGAAAAGATGAAGATGATGAAGAAGAAGAAGAGTTAATAGAAAAAGAAAAAGACAAAGATGAAGATGAAGAAGAAGAAGAAGAACGGGAAGAACAAAAAGAAGAAAAAGAAGAAGAAGAAGAAGTAGAAGAAGAAGTTGTTAAAAAAGAAGAAGAATAAAAAGATGGTGAAAAAGAAGAAGAAGAAGAAGAAGAACAGAAGAAGAAAAAGAAGAAGAAGAAGAAGAAGAAGAGGAAGAAGAAGAAGGAGAATAAGAATAAGTGGAAGAAGAAGAAGAAAATGAAGAAGAAGAAGAAGTAGAAGAAGAAGAAGCAGTAGAAGAAAAAAAAGTTGAAGAAGAAAAAGAAGAACAAGAAGAAGATGAAGAAGAAGAAGATGATGATGATGAAGAAGAAGAAGAAGAGGAAGAAGAAGAAGAAGAAGAAAAAGGAGAAAATAAGAAGAAGATGAGGAAGAAGAACAAGAATGTGATGAAGATAATGAAGAAGATGATGAGGAAGAAGAAGAAGAATATGAAGAAGAACAAGAAGAAGAATAAGAAGTATAAGGAAGACGAAGAAGAAGAAGAAGGAGAAGAAAAAGTAGAAGAAAAAGAAGAAAAAAAAGAAAAAGTGAAAGAACGAGAAGAAGAAGAAGAAAAAGAAGAAGAAAAAGACGAAGAAGAAGAAGAAGAAGATGAAGAGGTTGATAAACAAGAAGAAGAGGAAGAAGAAGAAGAAGAAAATGAAAAAGAAGAAGAAGAAAAATAAGGAGAAGAAGAAGAAGATAAAGAAGATGAAAAAGAGGAAGAGGAAGAAGAAGCAGAAGAAGAAGAAGAAGAAAAAGAAGAAGAAGAAGAAGAAGAAGAAGAAGAAGAAGAAAAAGAAAGAGAAGTAGGGGAAGAAAAAGAAGAAAAAGATAAAGAAAAAGAACTAAAAGAAGAAGATGATGAATATTTAGAAGAAGAAGAAGAAGAAGAAGAAGAATAAGAAAAAGAAGAAGATGAAGAAGAAGAAGAAGAAAACAAGCAGATTATGATGAAGAAGAAAAAGAAAAAAGAAGAAGAAGGAGAAGGAGGTGAATAACGAGAAGAAGAAGAAGAAGAAGAAGAAGAATAAAAAGAAAAAGTGGAATAAGAGGAAGAAGATGAAGAAGATGAAGAAGAAGAAGATGAAGAAGAAAAAGAAGAAGAAGAAGAAGAGGAAGAAGTGGAAGAAGAAAAAGAAGAAAATGTGAATGACGAACAAGAAAATAATACGAAGAAGAGGTGGAAGAAGAAGAAGAAGAAGAAGAACTGAAAGATGATGTAGGAGAAGATGAAGTAGAAGAAGAAGAAGAAAAAAAAATAAGAAGACGAAGAAGTAAGAGAAGAAGAAGAAGAATAAGAAGAAGTAGAAGAAGAAGACGAAGAACAAAAAGGTGAAGATGAAGAAGAGGAAGAAGAAAAAGACGAAGAAGAAAAAGATGAAGAAGGGGAAGAAAAGGAAGAATAAGATGAAGAAGAACATGAAGAAGAAGAAGAAGATGATGATGATGATGATGATGACGAAGAAGAAGAAGAACAAGAAAAAATAGAAGAATATCAAGATGAACAAGAAGAAGAAGAACCAGAAGAAGAAGAAGAAGAAGAAAAACACAAACAAGAAAATGAAGCAGAAAAAGATGAAGAAGAAGAAGAAGATGAAGAAGAAAATGATGAAGAATATAAAGAAGAAGAAGGAGAAGAAGAAGAAGAAGAAGATGAAGAAGAACATGAAGAAGAAGAAGAGGAAGAAGAAATAGAAGAATATAGGGTTGAAGAAGAAGAAGACGAAGAAGGAAAAAAAGAAGAAGAAGAGGAAGAAGTTGCTGAAGAAAATGAGGAAGAAGAAGAAAAAGAAGGAGAAGAAGCAGAAGAAGATGATCATGATGAAGAAGTAGTAGTATGAGTAGTAATTGCTGAAGAAAATGAGGAAGAAGAAGAAAAAGAAGGAGAAGAAGCAGAAGAAGATGATCATGATGAAGAAGTAGTAGTATGAGTAGTAAAGGAGAAGAAGAAGAATAAGAAGAAGAAGAAAAAGAAGGATAAGAAGAAGAAGAAGAAGAGGAAGAGGAAGAGGACAAAGAAGAAGAAGAAGAAGACAAAGGAGAAGGGGAAGAAGGAGACGAAAAAGAAGAAGAAGAAGAAAAGAAGGGGAAGAATGAGATGGAGAAACAAGAACAACAAGATGAACGAGAAGAAGACGGTAGAAGAAAAAGATGATGATGATGATGACGAAGGAGAAGAAGAAGAGGAAGAGAAGGAAGAAGAGGAAGCAAACGAAGAATAAAACAAGAAGATGATGATGAAGTAGAAGAAAAAAAGATGTGTAAGAAAAAGAAGAAGGCAATAAAGAATAATAATAATAATAACACAATAACAATATTTGCAATAATAATAATAATAATAATAATTATAATAATATTAATTGAAAGAAGGTGAAAAAGAAGAAGAAGGTAAAGAAGGAGAAAAAGAAGAAGAAGAAGAAGAAGAAGAAGAAGAAGAGAAAGATGAAGCAAAAGAAGAAGAGAAGAAGAAGAAAATGAAGAAGAAGTAGAAGAAGAACAAGAAGAACAAGAAGAAGAAGATGAAGAAGAAGATAAAGAAGAAGTAGAAGGAGAAGAAGAATAATAATGAAATTTATAATAGTAATAATAATAATAATAACAATAATAATAATAAAAAAAAATAATAAAAATTAATAATAAAAATAAGGAGAAGAAAAAGTAGAAGAAGAAGGCGAAGAAGGAGAAGAAGAAGAAGATGAGCAAGAAGAAGAATAAGTAGAAAAAGAAGAAGACGAAGATGAAGAAGAAGAAAAAGAAGAAGAAGAAGAAGATGGGAAAGAAGAAGAAGATGGGAAAGAAGAAGAAGAAGAATTATAACAATAATAACAATAAGAAGAAGGAGAAGTAGAAAGATGTATAAGAAGAAGAAGTAGAAGAAGGGGAAGAAGAAGAAGAAGAAGAAGAAGAAAAAGAAGAAGTAGAAGAAGAAGGAGAAGAATAAAAAGAGGAAAAAAAAGAAGAGAAGTTAAACAAGAAGAAGAAGAAGAAGAGGAAGAAGAGGAAGGAAAAAGAAGAAGTGGAAAGAAGAAGAAGAAGAAGAAGAAGAAGTTGTAGTAATAGAAGAAAAGAAGATGAAGAAGAAAAAGAAAAAAAAGGAAGAAAATGTAGAAGACGAAGAAGAAGAAGAAGGAGAAGGAGAAAGACGAAGGAGAAGAAGAAGAAGTAGAGACAAGAAGAAGGAGATGAAGACGAAGAGAGGATGAAGATGAAGAAGATGAAGAAGAAGAAGCAAAAGAAGAAGAAGATTAGGAAGAAGAAGAAGATGAAGAAGAATTAGTAAGAGAAGAAGAAGAACAAGAACAAGCAGAAGAACAGAGAAGAAGAAGAAAGAAGAAGAAGATGTAGTCGTAGAAGTAGTAGTAGAAAAGATAAAGAAGAAGAAGAAGAAGAAGATGAAGGAGAGGAAAAAGAAAAAGAAGAAGGAGAGGAAAAAGAAAAAGAAGAAGTAGAAAAAGAATAAAAAATAAGAAGAAGAAGAAGAAGAAGAAGAAGAAGAAAAAGAAGAAAAAAAAGAAAAGGGTAAGATGAAGAAGAAGAAGAAGAAGGTGAAGAAGAAGAAGAAGGAGAAGAATAAGATTGAGAAGGAGAAGAAGACAGAAGAAGCGGAAGAAGAAGAAGAAGAAGAAGAAGAAGAAGAAGAATTAGAAGAAGAAGAAGAAGAAGATGGGGAAAAAGAAGAAGAAGGAGAAAAAGACAAAGAAGTAGAAAAAGTAGAAGAAGATGCAACAAAAATAAGAAGCAGAGGAAGATGATGAAGAAGATGAGGAAGCAAAAGATGAAGAAGAAAAAGAAGAAGAAGAAGAAGAAAACAAGAGGAAGATGATGAATAAGAAGACATTAGAGGAAAAAATAAAACGAAGGTGAAGACGAAGAAGAACAAGGAGATTAAGAAGGAAAAGAAGAATAAGAAGAAGAAGAATAAGAAGAAGAGGAAGAAGAAGAAGAAAAAGAAGAACATGAAGAAGAAGGAGAAGAAGGTGAAGATGTAGAAGAAGTAGTAGGAGAAGGAGGAGGAGGAGGAAGAGGAGAGAGAAAAAGGAGAAGAAGATGAAATAAGTTGAAGAAGATGAAGAAGAAGAAGAAGATGAAGAAGGACATGAAGGAGGAGGAGGAGGAGGAGGAGAAGGAGAATAAGAAGATGAAGAAGAAGAAGAAGAAGAAGAAGAAGAAAAATTAGAAGAAGTAGAAGAAGAAGAAGAAAAAGAAGAAGTAGAGGCAGAAGGAGAAGAAGGAAAAGAAGAAGTAGAAGAAGAAGAAGAAAAAGAAGAAGAAGAATAAGAGTAAGAAGAAGAAGACAGAAGAAGAAAAAGAATTAGAAGAAGAAGAAAGAAGAAGGAGATGAAACAAGAAGAAGAAGAAGTAGTAAGGAGTAGTAGTAGTAGAACGAGAAGAAGAAGAAGGAGAAGAAAAAGGAGGAGGAGAGAAGAAGAAGAAGAAGAAGGAGAAGGAGGAGGAGGAGGAGAAGAAGAAGAAGATGATGACCGAAGAACAAGATGTAGAAGAAGAAGATGGAGAAGGCAAAGAAGAAGAGGAAGAACTACATGAGGAAAAACAAGAAGAAATAAGATGTAGAAGAAGAAGAAGAGATGATTAAGAAGGAGAATAAGAAAAAGAAGGAGAAGATGGAGAAGAAGATGAGGAAGAAGGAGAAGAAGATGATGAAGAAGAAGTAGCAAAGGAAGAACAAGTAAGAAAACAATTTGAAGATGAAGGAGAAGAGTTGAAGGTGAAGAAGAAGAAGAAGAAGAAGAAGTTGAAGAAGAAGAGGAATAGGAAGAAGAAGAGGATGATGAAGAAGAAGAGGAAGAAGAAGAAGAAGAAGAGGGGGGAAGAAGATGATGAAGATGATGAAGAAGATGAAGACGACGAAGTAGAAGGAAAAGAAAAGATGAAAAAGAAGAAGAAGTAGAAGAGGAAGAAAATTAAGAAGAAGAGGAAGAAGAAGAAGAAGAAGAAGAAGAAGAAGTCGAAGAAATCAGAAGATGTAGAAGAAGAAGAAGAAGAAGATGAAGAAGAAGAAGATGAACGAGGAAGAGGAAGTGGAAAAGGAAGAAGAAGATGTGGAAGACGAAGAAGAGAAGAAGAGAAGAAGATGAAAAAAATAGAAGAACAAGAAGGAGAAGAAGAGGAAGAAGAAGAAGAAGGAGAAGGAGAAGAAGACGAAGATGATGAAGAAGAAAAGGAAGAAGAAGAAGACGATGACGATAATGGAAAAGAAGAAGAAGACGGACGACTATGGAGAAGAAGAAGAAGAAGATAAAGAAAATGATGAAGAAAAAATTAAGAAGAAGAAGAAGAATAAGATGGAGAAGAAGAAGAAGAAAAAGAAGAAGAAGAACAAGAAGATGAAGGAGGAGTTGCAGAACGAGAAGAAGATGAAGAAGAAGAAGAAGAACAGGAAGAAGAAGAACAAGGGAAAAAAGAAGAAGAAGAAAAGAAGGAGAAGTAGAAGAAGAAGAAGAAGAAGAAGAAGAAGAAGAAGCAGCAATAGCAGAAGAAGTAGAAGAAAATGAAGTGGAAGAAGAAAAAAGACAACAAAGAAGAAGAAGAAAAAGAAGAAGAAGAAGAAGAAGAAGAAGGAGAAGAAGAAGGAGGGCAAAAAGTAGAAGAAGAAGAAGCAAAAGCGATGAAGAGGAGAAGAAAAGAAGAAGAAGACGTAGAAGAAGAAAGAAGAGGATGAAAACAAGATGAAAAGGAAGAGGAAGAAGATGAAGAGAAAAGAGAAAGAAGAAGAAGAAGAAGAAGAAGAAGAAGAAGAAGAAAGAAGACTGATGAAAAGAGAAGAAGAAGAAGAAGAGAAGAAAAGAAAAAGAAGAGAAGAAGATGAAGGAGAAGAAGAGGATGGAGAAGATGGAGAAGAAAGAAGAAGAAGTAGGAGATGAAGTTAGTAGCGGTCAGTAGTAGTAGAAGAAGAAGGAGAAGAAAAAATAAGAAGATGAAGTAGAAGATGAAGAAGAGAAAGAAGAAGTAGAGGAAGAAGATCATCATGATGAAAAAAGAAGAAGACTAAGAAAAGGAAGGAGAGAAGAAGAAGAAGAGGAAGAAGAAGGAGGAGGAGAGAAGAAAAGAAGAAGTAGAAGAAGAGACAGAAGAAAAGAAGAAGAAGAGAAAAAGAAGAAGAAGAACAAGAATATAAGAAGAAGATGATTGAAGAAGATGAAGAAGAAGAGGAATAAAAACAAAAGATGAAGGAGAAGAAGGAGAAGTAGTAGTAATAGTAGAAGAAGAAGAATAAGAAGAAGGGGAAGGAGAAGATAAAGTAAGTAGAAGATGATGAAAGAACAATATGATGATAATGAAGAAGGAAGAAGAAGAAGTAGAAGAAGAAGATGATGAAGAAGTTGATGAAGAAGAAGAAGAAGCAGAAGTAGAATAATAACAATATTAATAATAAGTAGAAGAAGAAAAGGAAGAAGAAGAAGAAAATGAAGAATAGAAGAAGGGGGATAAGAAGAAGAAAAAGGAGAAGGAGAAGGAGGAGGAGGAGGAGAGAGGAAGAAGAAGAAGAAAAAGAGGAAGAAGAAGAAGAAAAAGAAGAAGTATAAAAGTAAGAATACTAGGAAGAAGAAGAAGAAGATGATGATGATGATGATCTTGATGATTATGGAAAAGAAAAAAAGAAGAAGAAGAGGAAGAAGAAGAAGAAGAAGAAGAACAAGAGAAAGAAGAAGAAGAATAAGAAGAAGTGGATAGAAGAAGAAGAAGAAGAAGAAGAAGATGAGGAAGAAGAATAAGAAGCTAGAGAAGACAAAAGTAGAAGAAGAACAAGAGGAATAAGGAGAAGGACAGAAGAAGGAGAAGAAGAAGAAGAAGAAGAAGAGAGCGAAGAAGAAGAGAGGAAGAAGAAGAAGAAGAAGAAGTACATGAAGAAGAAGAAGAAGAGCCAGAAGATGAAGAAGAAGAAGAAGAAGAAGGCGAAGATTAGGAAGAAGAAAAAGTATATGAAGAAGAAGATGAAGAAAGAAGAAGAAAAGAAGAAGAAGAAGAAGAAGAAATAGCAGAAGAAGTAGAAGAACAAATAGAATAAGAAGAAGATGAAAGAGGAGGAGAAGAAGAAGAGAAGAAGAAGAAGAAGAAGAAGAAGAAAGGAAGAAGAAGAAGTAGAAGAAGAAGAAGAAGATAGAAGTTGAAGATGGAGAATAAGAAGAAGAAGAAGAAGAAGAAGAAGAAAGAGTTGGAGAAGAAGATGAGGTAGAAGAAAAGAATAAAAAGAAAGAAGAAGATAAGGAAAAGAAGGAGAGGAATTAGAAAAAGGAGTAGAAGAAGAGAAGAAGTAGAAGAAGAAGAAGAAGAAAAGAAGAAGAAGAAGAAGAAGAAGAAGAAAAAGATGGGGAAGGGGAAGAAGAAGACAATGAAAAAGATGAAGAAGAAGAAGAAGGAGAAGAAGAAGAATCAATAACAATAATAAGTAGAAGATGAAAAGGAACGAGGAAGAAGAAGACCGAAGAAGAAGAAAAGGTAGAAGAAGAAGGATAAGAAGATGAAGAAGGATGAGGAGAATAAGATGAAATTGAAATATAAGGAAAAACAAGAAGAAAAAATGAGGAAGATGGAGAAGATAAAAATGAAGAAGAAGAAGAAGAAGAAAAAGAAAAAGAAGAAGTTGAAGAGAAGTAGGAGAAGAAGAAATAGATGAAGAATAAGAAGAAGACTATGTGAAGAATTAGAAGAATAAGTACAGGAAGAGTAAGAAGAAGTCTATCACGAAGAAGAAGTAGACGAAGAAGTAGAAAAAGAAGAAGAGGATGACGAAGAAGAAGAAGAAGAAGATGAGACAAGAAGAAGAAGAAGAGAGGTGAAGAAGAAGATGGGAAAGAAGTACAAGAGGAAGAAGAAGAAGATGAAGAAGAAAATGGAGAAGAAGAAGAAGAAAAAGAAAAAAATGGAGAAGAAGAAGAAGAAGACGATGATGATGATGAAAATAAGGTAGAGAAGATGAAGAAGAAGATGGTGAAGAAGATGAGGATGAACAAGAAAATGGAGAAGAAGAGAGACGGAGAAGAAGAAGAAGTTGAAGAAGAAGAAGAGTAAGAGAAAGAAGGAGAAGAAGAAGGAGAAGATGAAGAAGAAGAAGAACAAGAAGAAGAAGAAGGACAAGGAAGAAGAAGAAGAAAAATTCGAAGGAGAAGAAGAAAAATTAGAAGGAGAAGAAGATGATGGAGAAAATGAAGTAGTAGAATATGAAGAACAAGGAGAAGAAGAAGAGAAGGGGAGAAGAACAAAAAGAAGAAGAAGAAGAAGAAGTAGACTAAGAAGAAGAAGAAGAAGCAGAAGAAGAAGAAGATGAAGATGAAGAAGAAGTGGAAGAAGAGGAAAAGGAAGAAGAAGAAGAGAAGAAGAAGAAGAAGAAGAAGAAGAAGAAGAAGACGAAGAAGAAGAAGGCGAAGAAGAAGAAGGCAAACAAGAAGAAGAAGAGGAAGATGTTGATGGAGAAGAAGAAGAAGAAGAACAGAAGAAGATGAAGAAAGAAGAAGAAGAAAAGAAGAACGAAGAAGAAGAAGAGAAGAAGAACGAGAGAAGAGAATAGAGGAAGAAGAAGACGAAGAAGAAGGCGAAGACGAGAAGACGAAGAAAGAAGAGGAAAGGAAGAAAAAGAAGGAGAAGAATGAGAAAAAGAAGAAGAAGAAGAAAGAAAAAGAAGAAGAAGTGGAATTAGAAAATAGAAGAAAAAAGAAGAAGAAGAAGAAGTAGAAGCAGAAGGAGAAGAAGAAAAAGACGAAGATGAAGAGGAAGAAGAAGATGAAGAAGTGCAAAGAAGAAGAAGAAGAACTTGTAGAAGAAGAAGAATAATAATAATAATAAGAAGAAGAAGATGAAAAAGAAGAAGAAGAAGAAGAAGGAGAGAAAAGAGAAGAAAAAGAAGAAGAAGAAGAAGGAGGAGGAAGGAGGAGAATAAGAAGAAGAAGGAGAAAGAAGAAGGAGAGGAAGAAGAAGAGAAGAAGAGAAGAAGAAGAAGAAGAAAACGAAGAAGAAGGAGAAGTAGATGAGGGAGGGAGGAGGAGAGGAGGAAGAGGAGAGAAGATGAAGAAGAAGAAGAAGAAAAGAAGACTACGAAGAAGAAGATGAAGAAGGCAAAGAAGAAGAGGAAGAAGGAGAAGAAGAAGAAGTAAAAAGAAGTAGTAGAAGAAGACAGTAAGAAGAAGAAGAAGAAGTGGTGGAATAGGATTAAGAAGAAAAGGCTTGAAGAAGACACTAGAAGAAAAAGTGAAGAAGAAGAAGAAGAAGAAGAAGCAAAGAATAGTTAGTAGTAGAAAGAAGAAGAAGAAAAAGAGAAGAAGAAGAGATTATGATGATAGATGATGAAGTAGAAGAAGAAGAAGAAAATGAAGAATTAGAAGTAGATAGAAAAAGAAGAAGAAGATTAAGAAGAAGCACAAAGAGAAGAGGAAGAAGAAGAAGAAGTAGAAGAAGAAGAAGATGAAGTAAAAATAGAAGAAGTGGAGGAAAAAGATGAAGATGAAGAAGAAGGAGAAGGAGAAGAAGAAGAAGAAGGAGAAGAGGAAGAAGAAAAAGAAGAATTGGAATAATAATAGTAATAATACATAATAATAATAAATAAGAAAAAGAAGAAGAAGAATAAGAAGAATAAGCAAGCAGAAGAAGAAGAAGTAGATAATGAAAAAGAAGGAGATGGGGAAGAGGAGGAAGACGAAGAAGAAGAAGAAGAAGAAAAAGAAGAACCAAGAAGAAAAACTAAAAAAGAAGTTGAAGAAGAAGAAGGAGAAGAGTAAGAAGAGAAGAAGACGAAGAAGAAGAAGCATAAGACAGCAAAAGAAGAAGATGATGAAGAAGGATATGTTGGAAAAGAAGGAGAAGATAGAGAAGAAGAGTAATGAAGGTGAAGAATGAGAACATAATGAAGTTGAAAAAGGAGAAGAAGAAGATGAAGAAGAAGAAGAAGGAGATGGACAAGAAGAAGAAGAAGAAGAAGAAGCAGAAGAAGAAGAAGAGGAAGAAGAAGAAGAGTAAGAAGAAAAAGAAGAAGAAGAAGAAGAAGTAGAAGAAGAAGAATAAGAACAAAAAGAAAAAGTATAAGAAGAAAAAGAAGAAAAGAAGAAAAAGAAGAAGAAGAATACGAAGAAGATGAAGAAGAAGAAGAAGAAGAAGGTGAAGAAGAAGAAGAAGATGAAGAAGAATAAGAAGCAAAACAAGAAGAAAAGCAAAAACGTAGAAGAAGAAGACAGAAGAAGAAGAAGAAGAAACAAAAAAGAAGAAGTGGAAGAAGAAGAAAAAGAATAATAATAATAATAATAATAATAATAATAATAATAATAATATGATGAAGAAAACGAAGAAAAAGTAGAAGTAAAAGAGAAGAAGAAGAAGAAGAAGAAGAAGAAGGAGAAAAAAGAAGAAAAAGAAGAAGAAAAAGGATAAGAGGGAGGAGGAGGAGGAGGAGGAGAAGAAGAAGAAGAAGAAGAAGAGGAAGAAGACAAAGAAGAAGAAGAAGAAGGTCAAGGAGAAGAAGTTGAAGAAGATGATGATGATGAAGAAGAAGAAGATGAAGAAAAAGAACAAGAAGAAGAAGAGGAAAAAGAAGAAGAGAAGATGTAGAAGAAGAATAAGAAGAAGAAGAAGAAGAAGAAGAAGAGTAAGAAGAAGAAGAAATGAAGAAGATGAAGTTGTAGTAGTAGTAGAAGAAGAAGAAGAAGAAGAAGATTGAGAAGGAGAAGATGGAGAAGAAAGTGAAGAAGAAGAAATAGAAGAAGAAGAAAAAGAAGAAGAAGAAGAAGAAGAAGAGACAAAAGAAGGGAAACGAAGAAGAAGAAGAAGAAGGTGAAGAAGAAGAAGAAGATGAAGAAGAAGAATAAGGATAAGAAGAAGAACGAGAAGAAGTAGTAGTAGAAGAAGAAGAAGAAGAGGAAGAAGACGAAGAAGAAGTAGAAGAAGGAGATGAAGAAGAAGAAGACGAAGACGAAGAAGAAGAAGAATAAGAAGAACAAGTAGAAGTAGGAGGAAGAGGATAAAAAGAAGAAGAAGAAGATGGAGGAGGAGAAGAAGAAGAAGTAGAAGAAGAAAAATAAGAAGTAGAAGTAGAAGAAGGAGAAGAAGAAGAAGAAGAAGAAGAAGAAGAAAAAGAAGAAGAAGCAGAAGAAGAAGAAAAAGAAGAAATAGTAGTTGTAGATGATGAAGTAGAAGAAGAAGAAGTGTATATGAATAACAATAACAATAAGAATTAGAAGAAGAAGAAGAGGAAAATTAAGAAGAAGAAGAAGAAGCACAAGGCGAATAAAAATAAGAAGAAGAAAAGAGAAAGTGGAAGAAGAAGAAGAGGAAGAAGAAGAAGAAGAAGAAAAAGTAGTAGAAGAAGAAGATGAAGTTAAAGAAGTAGAAGAAGAAGAAGTTGAAGGGGAAAAAGAAGAAGAAGCAAAGAAGAAGGAGAAGAAGAAGAAGAAGAACAAGAAGAAGAAGAAGAAGAAAAAGAAGAAGAAGAAGAGTAGGGGGAAGAAGAAAGGTAAGAAGAAGAAGAAGAAGAAGAAGAAGATGTAGTAGCAGAAAGAAGAGGAGGAAGCAAGAAGAGGAATAAGAAGTGGTTGAAGTAAGAAATGTAAAAGAAGAAAAAGAAGAAGTAGATGAGGAAGAATAGGAGGAGGAGGAAGAAAAAGAAGTGGAAGATGAAGAAGTGGAATTAGAAGAAGTAGAAGAAGAAGATTAAGATGAAAAAAGAAGAAAAAGGAGGAGTCGGAGAAGAAGAAGGAGAAGATGATGAAAAATATGAAGAAGAAGAAAAAGCAATAGAAGAAGAAGAAGAAGAAGAAGAAGAGGTGGGGGAAGAAGAAGAAGAAGAAGAAGAAGAAACAAATGACAAAAGAAGAAGAAGAAGAATAAGAAGAAGATGAAGAAGAATAAGAAGTAGTAGTAGATCTAGAAGGAGAAGATAATGATGATAAAGAAGAAGTAGAAGAAGAAGAAGAAGAAGAAGAAGAACTAGAGTAAGAAGAAGAAGAAGAGGAAGAAGTAGATGCAGAAGAAGAAGAGGAAGAAGAAGAAGAAGAAGAAAAAGAGAATGAAGAATAGAGTAGAAGAATAGGAAGAAGAAGAAGAAATATAAAAAGTAGTAGTAGAAGATGATGAAGAAGAAGAAGAAGAAGTAGACAGAAAAGAAGTAGTAATAGTAGTAGTAGAGGAGGAAGATGTAGAATAATAATAATAATAATAATAATAATAATAATAAGTTGAAGAAGATGAGGAAGAAGAAGAAAAAGAAGAAGATAAAAGAAGAAGATGAAGAAGAACAAGAAAAAGAAGAAAACAAAGAAGAAGAAAATTCAAAAGAGGAAGAAGAAGAAGTAGAAGAAAAAGAAGAAAAAGAAGACAAAAATGAAAAAGACAAAGAAGAAGAAGTAGAAGAAGAAGAAGAAGAAGAAGTCGAAGAAGAACGTGAAGAAGAAGAAGAGAAAGAGGGAAATGAAGAAGTAGAAGAAGTAGAAAAAGAAGAAGTGCTAGAAGAAAGTGAAGAAGAAGAAGAAGATGATGATGATGATGATGGTGGTGATGATGATGATGATGAAGAACAAGAAGGACAACAAGAAGTAATAGTGGAAGAAGAAGAAGAAGAAGAAAAATACGAAGAAGAATAAGAAGAGCAGGGAGAATATGAAGAAGAAGAAGAAGAACAAGAGGAAGAAGAACAAGAAGAAGAAGAAGAAGAAGCAGAATAATAATAATAATAATAATAAGATGAAGTAGGTGAAGAAGAAGAAGAAGAAAAAGAAGGAGGAGAAGGAGAAGAGGAAGAAGAAGAAGGAGAAGATGAAGAAGAGGAAGAAGAAGAAAAAGCGGTAAAGAAGAATGTGATGAGGAAGAAGAAGAAGGAGAAAGACAAGAAAATAAAGAAGAAGTAAAACAAGGAGGAGGAGGAGTAGAAGAAGATGACGAAGAAGAAGAAAAAATAATTAAAAGAGAAAGTGGAGAAGAAGAAGAAAACAAAGAGGAAGTAGAACAAGTCGTAGTAGAAGAGGAGGGAGAAGAAGAAGAAGAAGAAGAAGAAGGGATAAAAGATAAAGAAGTAGAAGGAGGAGGGGAAGAAGGAGAAGTAGGGGAAAAGAAGAATAATAATAATAATGATAATAATATTAATTATTATTCTTATAATAATAACAACAATAATAATAAGTAATAGAAGAAGAATAGGAAGAATGATAATAATAATAATAATAATCATAATAGTAATAATAAAAAGAAGAAGAACATGAAGAAGAACAAAAAGAAGTAGAAGAAGAAGGAGGAGAAGAAGGAGAAGAAGAAGAAGAAGAACAAGAAAATGAACAAGACGTAGAAAAAGATGAAGAAGAAGAAGAAGAAGGAGAAGAAGTGAAAAGAGTGGAAAATGAAAAAGAAGTAAAAGAAAAAGAAGAAGAAGAAAAAGAAGAAGAAGAAGAAGATAATGAAGAAGAAGAAAAAGAGCAAGAAGGAGGAGGAGGAGAAGAAGAAGAACAAAAAGATGTCGAAGAAGAAAAAGAAGAAGAGGAATGAGAAGAAGAAAAAGAAGAAGTAGAACATGAACAAGAATGAGAAGAAGATAAAGAAGGAGAAGAAGAAGTAGAAGGAGAAGAAGAAGAATAAGAAAAAGAAGAAGAAGAAGAAGAAAATGATGAAGATGATGGAGAAAAAGAAGAAGAAGTAGAAGAAGAAGAAGAAGAAGAAGGAGAAGTAGAATTAGAAGAAGAAGTAGAAGAGGAACAAGAAAAAGAAGTGGACGAGGAAGTAGGAGAAGAAGAAGTAAGAGCCAAAGATGAAGAAGAAGAAGGTTCAGAAGAAGTAGAAGAAGCAGGACAAAAGTAGTAGAAGAAGAAGAAGAAGAAGAAGAAAAAGGAGGAGAAGAAGAAGAATAAGAAGGAGAAGATGAGGAAAGAGAGGAAGATGAAAAGAGGAAGAAGAAGAAGAAGAAAAAGAAGAAAAAGAAGAAAAAGAAGAAAAAGAAGAAGAAGATGAAGAAGGATGAGGATCAGAAGAAATAGATGAAGAAAAAGAAGAAGAAGAAGAAGAAGAAGAAGCAGAAGATAAAAGGAAGAAGAAGAAGAATAAGAAGAAGAAGAAGGGGAAGAAGGAGAAGAACAAGAATAGGAGGAAGAAGAAGAAAAAGAAGTAAAAGCTGAAGAAGAAGAAGAAGATGAAGTAAAAGATGTAGAGGAAGAAGAAGATGAAGGAAAAGAAGAGTAAGAAGAAGTAGAAAGAGAAGAAGAAGAAGATGAGGAGGATGAAGAAGAAGAAGATGATGAAGAAGAAGATGAAGAAGTAGAAGAAGAAGAAGATGAACAAGAGGAATAAAAAGAAGAGGAAGTAAAAGGCAAAAAAGAATGACAAGTAGAAGAGGAAGGTGATGATGATGATGATGAAGAGGAAGAAGAAAAAGAAGAAGAAGAAGAAGTAGATGAAGAAGAAGAAGATGAAGAAGTAAAAGAAGAAAAAGTAGTTGAAGAAGAAGAAGAAGAAGTTGAAAAAGAAGAAGAAGAAAAAGAAGAAGAATAATAGCAACAGTTATAAAATTATTATTAATAGTAATAGTAATAATAATAATAATAAGAAAAGGAAGAAGAAAAAGAATCAGAAGCAAAAGACGAAAGGAGAAGAATAAAAAAAAGAAGAAAAAAATTTTAGAAGAAGAAGAAGAAGAGGAAGAATGATATTAAGAATAAGAAGAAGAAGAAAATTTAGAAGAACAAGTGGAAGAAGAAGAAGAAGAAAAAGTAGAAGAACATAAAGATGATGACGATGAAGAAGAAGGAGAAGGAGAACAAGAAGAAGGAAACGACTACAAAGAAGAAGAAGAAGAAGAAGGAGAAAAGAAGAAGAAGAAGAAGAAGGAGAAAAGAAGAAGAAGAAGAAGAAGAAGAAGAAGAAGAAAAAGAAGAAGAACAAAGAAGACAAATAAGAAGTAGAAGAAGATGAAGAAGAAGTAATAGAAGAAAAAGAAGAACTAGAACAAGAAGAAGAAGATGATGATGATGATGAAGACGAAGTAGAAGAAGAGGAAGAAGAAGAAGGGGAAGAAGTAGAAGTAGTAGAAGAAGAAGAAGTAGAAGAAGTAGAAGAAGAAGAAGAAGAAGAAGAAGACGAAGTGGAAAGAAAAGGAGAACTAGAAGAAGATGATAAAGATAAAGAAGAAGAGGAAGAGGAAGAAGAAGAAGAAGAAAGAGAAGAACAATTTGGAGAAGGAGAAGAAGAAGAAACAGAACAAGAAGAAGAAGAAGAAGAGAAGAAGAAGAAGAAGTAGTAGAAGAAGAAGAGGTAGTAGTAGAAGAAAAAAGGAAAGAAAAAGAAAATAAAAGAGAAGAAGAAGAAGATGAAGAAGAAGAGTAAGATAAGAAGAAGAAGAACAAGAAAAAGAAGAAGAAAAAGAAGTTGAATTTGAAGAAGAAGATGAAGAGGATGAAGAAGAAGAAGGAGAAGAAGAAGAAGGAGAAGGAGAAGAAGAAGAAGGACAAGAAGAAGAAGGAGAGGGACAAGAAGAAGAAAGAGAAGAAGAAGAAGAACAAGAAGTAGAAAAAGAAGAAGTAGTAGAAGAAGAAGGAGATAAAGAAGAAGAAGAAGATGATGAAAAATTAGAAGAAAGAGAAGAAAGAGAAGTAGTAGAAGAAGAAGAATGAAAAGAAGAAGTAGGAGAAGGAGATGAAGGGTAAGGAGAGGAAGAAGGAGAGGAAGAAAAAGAAGAAGTAGAAGAAGAAGAAGACGAAGGAGATTGAGAAGAAGAAGAGAAAGAAGAACAACAACTAGAATAAGAAGAAGAAAAAAAAAGAAGAAGAGGATGAAGATATAGAAGTAGAATAAGGACGCGAAGAAGAAAAACAAGAGGAAGAGGAAGAAGAGGAAGAAGAAGAACATGAAGAAGAAGAAGAAGTAGAAGAACGAGAAGGAGAAGAAGAAAAAGAATAAGAATAAGAACAAGAATAACAAGAACTAGAAAAAGAAGGA
>JAIUJO010003862.1:15000-32783 GCA_023846275.1 Vanilla planifolia | reverse complement strand
ATTCATATCTTCTTCTATTCTTCTACTTCTTCGACTCTTCTTCTTCTTCGATTCTCTTCCTCTCTTTTTATTCTTTTTCTTCTTCGTCTTTCTTCTTCATTCTTCTTCTTCTTCTTCCCCTCTTTTTTCTTCTTCTCTTCTTCTTCTTCTTCTTTCTTCTTTTCTTCATCATCATCTTTTCTTCTTCTTCTCTGTCTTCTCTTCTCTTCTTCTTTTCTTCTTCTTCTTATTCTTATTCTCTTCTTACTTCTTGTTCTCCTACTTCTTTAACTTCTTCTTATTTATCTTCCTCTTCTCCTTCTTCTTCTTCTTTTCTTCTTTCTTCTTTTTCTTCATCATCATCATCTTCTTCTTCTTCTTCTTCTTCTTCTTCTTCACTTTCTTCTTATTCTACATCTTCCCCTTTTTCTTCGTCTTCTTCTTCTTCTTCTTCTTCTTCTCCTTCTTAATCATCTTCCTCTTCTTCTTCTTCTTCAACTTCTTCTTCTTCTTCTTCATTTAATTGTTCTTCTTCTACTACTACTACTTTCTTCTTTCTCTTCTTCTTCTTCACCTTCTTCTTAAACATTTTCTTCATCTTCTTCTTCGACGTCTACCTTCCCCTTCTTTGTTTTCTTTCTTCTTCTTTCTTCTTCTTATTGTTATTATTTCTCATTCTTCTTCTTCTTCTTCTCTTCTTTTACTTCGTCATCTTCCTCTTCTTCTTCTTCTTCTTTTTCAACTTCTTCGCATTGAACTCTGCTTCTTGTTGTTCTTCTTCCTCTTCATCTTTTTCAACTTCTTATTCTGCCTCTTCTTCTTCTAATTTTTCTTCTTCTTCTTCTTCTTCTTCTTCTTCTTCTTCCTTATCTTAGTCTTCTTCTTCTTCTTCTTTTTTTCCTACATCTTCTTCTTCTTCCACATAACCAATCATCATCATCATCATCGTCTTCTTTTCTTGTTCTTATTTTTCTTCTTCTTCTTCATCCTCTTCCTCTTCATCTTCTTCCTCTTCTTTTTCTTCTTCTTCGTCATTTTCTTTTTTCTTCTTCTTCACCTTCTTCTACTTCTACTGCATCTTCTTCGTCTTCTTCTTCTTCTACTTCTTACTCATCATAATCTTCTTCTTTCTCTTCTTTTTCTTCCACTACTTCGTCTCCTTCTTCTTCATCCTCTAATTCTTCTTCTTGTTCTTCTTGTCCTTCTTCTTGTTCTTCTTCTTCTTTTTCTTCTTCTCTTCTTCTTCTTCTTCTTCTTCTTCTTCTTATTCTTCTTCTTCTTCATCATCTACTATTTCATCTTCTTCCTTCATCGTTTACTTCTTCTTTCTTCTGCTTCGACTTCTTTATTTTTCTTCACTGTCTTCTTCTTCTTCATCTTCTTCGTCTTATTCGTGTCATTATTCTTCTTTGTACTCTTCTTCTTCCTTTTCTTCATCTTCTTCTTCCTTTTCTTCATCTTCTTCTTCCTCTTCTTTCTTCTTCTTTTTCTCCTTCTTCTTCTTCTTCTTCTTCTTTTGCTTCTTCTTCTTCTTTTTTGCTTCTTCTTCTTCATCTTCTTCTTCTTCTTCTTCTTATTCTTCTTCTTGTTCTTCTTCTCCTCCTCCTCCTCCTTATTTTGCTTCTTGTTCTTCTCATTCTTCTTCTTCGTCTTCTTCATCTTCTTCTTCTTCTTCTGCTTCTTCTTCTTTTTCATCTTCTCCTTCTTCTTCTTCATTTTCTTATTCTTCTTATTCTTCTACTTCCTCGACTTCTTCTTCTTCTTCTTCTTTCTCTTCTTCTTCTTCATCATCTTCTTCTTCTTCTTTTTTTCTTGTTCTTTTTCTTCTTCTTCTTCTTCTTCTTCTTCCTCTTTTGTTCATCTTATTCTTCTTCTTCTTTGCCTTCTTTTAATTGTTATTATTATTATTATTATTATTATTATTATTCCTCATCATCATCATCATCATCATCTTCTACTTCTATTTCTTCTTCTTCATCCTCCTCTTATTCTTCGTATTATTCTTCTTCATCCTCTTCTTCCTCTTCTTCTTCTTCTTGTCCTTTTTCTTCTTCTTCTTCTTCTTATTCTTATTCTTCTTCTTCTTCTTCTTCATCATCTTCTTCTTCATCTCCCTCTTTTTCTTCTTCTTCATTATCTTCTTCTTCTCCTTCTTTGCCTTCTTCTTCTTCTTTTTCTTCTTCTTTTTCTTCTTCTTCTCCTTCTCCTTCTCCATCTTCTCCTTCTCCTTCTTCTTCTTCTGATTCTTCGACTTCTACTACTTTCTCTCCTTCATCTTCTTCTTCTTCTTCTTCTTTTCTTCTTCTTCTTCTTCTACTTCTCTTCTTCTTCTTACTCTTCTTCTTGTTCTTGTTCTTGTTCTCCTTCTTCTTCTTCTTCATCTTCTTCTTTCTCTTCCTCTTCTTTTAGTTGTTCTTCTTCTTCTTCTTCATCATCTTTTTCTTCTTCTTCTTCTTCTTCATCTTCTCCTTCATCTTCTTCTTCTTCTTCTTATTCTTTTACTTCTTCTTCTTCTTCTTATTCTTCTTATTCTTCTTCCCCTTCTTCTTCTTCTCCTTCTTCTTGTTCTTCTTGTTCTTCTTCTTCTTCTTCTTCTTCTTCTTCTTCTTCTTGATCTTCGTCTACTTCTCTCTCAACTTCATCGTCCTCTTCCTCTTCTTCTTCTTCTCTTTCTTCTTCTTCTTCTTCTTCTTCTCCTTCTTCCTCTTCTCCCTCACCTTCTACATTTTCTTCGTCTTCGTCATAGTCTTCTTCTTTTTCCTCTCTTTCTTCTTCTTTTTCTTATTCTTCTTCAACTTCTTCTTCTTCTTCTTCTTCTTCCTCTTCTTCTTTCACTTTTTCGTCTTCTTCCTCCCTTCTTCCCTCTTTTTCTTCTTCTTCTTCTTCTTCTTCTTTTTCTTCTTGTTCTTTTTTTATTTCTTATTCTTCTCCTTCTTCTTCTCCTTCTTCTTCTCTTCTTGTACTTCTCCTTCTTCTTCTTCTTCATCTTTGCCTTCTTTTTCTCCTTCTTCTTGCTGTTCTTCTTCTACTTCATCTTCATCCTCTTCTTCTTCTTCTTCTTCTTCCTCTTCTTCATTTTCTTATTCTTTGCCTTCCTCTTCTTCTTTTTTTTCTTCTTCTTCTTCATTGTTGTAGTCTTCTTCTTCTTCTCCGTCTTCTTCTTCTTTCTTCTTCTACATGTTGTTTTTCTTCTTCATCTACTTCTTCTCCTCCTTCCTCTTCTTCTTCTTCTAATTCCTCTTCTTTGTCTCCTTCTTCGTCTCTTTTTTTGCCTTTTTCCATGTATTCTTCTTCTTCATCATCATCTTCTTGTTCTTCTTGTTCTCCATCTTCTTCATCTTCATCTTCTCCTTCTTACGCTTCTTCTTCATCTTCTCCTACTTCTACTTTTCCTCCTATGCCTCCTCCTCCTCCTGCTCCTTCTTCTTGTTCTTCTTCTTCTCCTCCTTATATTTCTTCTTCATCGTCATCATCAACAACTCTTCTCTTTTATTTCTTCTTCTTCTTCTTCTTCTTCTCCGTATTCTTCTTCATGTTTTTCTTATTCTTCTTTTTGTCCTTCTTCATCTTCATCTTCTCCTTCTTCTTGTTATTAATATTCTAGTTCTTCGTCTTCTTCTTCCTATTCTTCCCCTTTGTTTTCCTCTTCTTCTCTCTCTTCTTCTTCTTCTTCTTCTTTTTCCTCTTCTTCTTCTACTTTTTCCTTGTTCTTCTATTTCTTCTTCTACTTCTACTTCTTGTTCTTCTTCGTCTTCCTCTTCTTCTTCTTCTTCTTCTTATTCTTCTTCTTCTTCTTCATCATCTTCATCTGCTTCTTCTTCCTTTCCTTCTTCATTGTCTTCTTGTTCTTCATCATCTTCTTTCTTGGACTTGTTCTTCTTCTTATTCTTTGTCTCCTTCTTCTTCATCTTCGTCAGCATCTTCTTCCTATTCATCTTCATCTTCGTCGTCTTCTTCCTCTTTATCTTCTTCTTTGTCCTCCTCTTCTTCTTCTTCTTCCTCATCATCATCTTCTTCTTCTTCTTCTTCTTCTCTTTCATATACTACAACTTCTTCTTCTCTTTTTCCTTCTTCTTCCTCTGCTTCTTCTTCCTCTTCTTCTTCTTCTTCTTTTTCTTCATCTTCTTCTCGTTCTTCTTCTTCCTCAACATCTTCTTTTGCTTTTTCTTCATCTTCTTCTTTGTCTTCTTCTCATAATTTTTATTCTTCTTCGACTTCTTTCTTCTTTTGGTTCTTTTCCTTCTTTTTCTACTTCTTCTTCTGCTTCTACTACTTTTTCTTCTTAATCTTATTCTCCTTCTTCTTCTTCTTCTTCTTCTTTTTCTAAATAATTTTTTCTACATCTCCTTTTTTCTTCTTCTTCATCATCATCATCATCTTCTTCTTCTTCTTCTTCTTCTACGACTTCTTATTCTTCTTCTCCTTCTTGATCTTGTTCTTCTTCTTATTCTTATTCTTCTTTTTATTCTTCTTCTTCTTCTCCTTCTTCTTCTTCTTCTTCTTTATCTTCTTCTTCATTATCATCATCTTATTCTTCTTATTTTTCTTCTTTTCCTGTACTACTTTGTCTTCTTCTTCTTATTATTTTTCTTCTTTCTTCTTCTTCTTCCTCTTCTTCATTTTCTTATTCTTTACCTTCCTCTTCTTCTTCGTTTTCTTCTTCTTCTACGTGTTCTTCGTCAACTTCATCTTCTTCTTCATTGTTGAAGTCTTCTTCTTCTCCTTTTTCTTCCTCTTTCTCCACTTCTTCTTTCTCTTCTTCTTCTTCTTCTTCTATTTCTTCGTCTTCTTCTCGTTCTTCTTCTTCCTCATCAACTTCTTCTTTTGCATTATCTTCATCTTCTTCTTTGTCTTCTTCTCATAATTATTCTTCTTCTTCAACTTCTTCTTTCTTCCTTTGGTTCTTTTCCTTTTTTTTTTCTACTACTTCTTCTTCTTCTACTTCTAGTACTTCTTTTTCTTCTTCATCTTGTTCTCCTTCTTCTTCTTCTTCTTCATCTTCTTCTTTTTCTAAATAATTTTTTCTACATCTTCTCCTTTTTTCTTCTTCTTCATCATCATCATCATCATCATCATCATAATCATTTTCTTCTTCTTCATCTACTTCTTATTTTTCTTCTCCTTCTTGATCTTGTTCTTCTTCTTATTCTTATTCTTCTTTTTCTTCTTCTTCTTATTTTTCTTCTTCTTCTTCTTCTTATTCTTCTTCTTCTTCTTCTTCTTCTTCGTTTTCTTCTTCTTCTTCTTCTTCTTCTTTTTCTTCTTCTTCTTCATCTTCTTCATCATTTTCTTCCTTTGTTTCTTCTTCATCTTCAACCTCTTCTTCTTCTTCTACTTTATGATCATCTTCATCTTGTTGTTATTCTTCATATTCCTCTTCTTTGTCCACATCATCTTCTTCCTCTTCTTTATGATAATCTTCTTCTTATTGTTCGTCTTCTTATTCCACCTCTTTGTCTTCTTCTTTGTCTTCTACTTCTTCTTCTTCTACTTCTTCATCTTCTTCTTTTTCTTCTTCTTCTTCTTTTCCTCATCTTCTTCTTCTTCTTCTTCTTCTCCTCCCCCTCCTCCTCCTTCTTCTACTACTTTTTCTTTGTCTTCTTCTCCTTCTTCTTCTTCTTCTTAATCTTCTTCATCATCTTCTTCTTTTTCTTCCTATTCTTCGTCTTCTTCTTCTTTTTCTTCTTCATCATCTACTTCTTCTTCTTCTTCTTCTTTCCTTCTTCTTCTTCTTCAACCTCTTTTTCTTCTTCAACCCCTTCTTCTTCTTCCTTCTTCTTCTTCTTCAACCTCTTTTTCTTCTTCAACCACTTCTTCTTCTTCTTCTTCTTCTCCATCTCCTCCTTCTTCATCTTCTTCTTCTTCTTCTTTGTTCTTTTCTTCTTCTTCTTCCTCTTTTTCTTTCTCTTCTTCCTCTTCTTCTTATTATTATTGTTCTTCTTCATCATCATCATCTTCTTCTTCATCATCTTTTTCTTTCTTCTTCTTCTTCTTCTTCTTCTTCTTCTTCTGCTTCTTCTTCTTCTTCTTCTTCTTCTTGCATCTTTTTTTTCTTCTTCTTCTTCCTTTACTTCTTGTACTTCTTCTACATCTTTTTCATCATCTTTACCTCCTCCACCTTCTTCACCTTGTACTTCTTCTTCTTATTATTCTTATTCTTACTCATGTTCATGTTCTTATTCTCCTTCTTGATCTTCATCCTCTTCTTCTTTTTTTTTTCTTCTTCTTCTGCTTCATTGTCTTCTTCTTCATCTTTTTCTTCTCCTTCTACTTCTACTTCTTCTTTTTATTTTTCTTCTTCTACATCTTCATCTTCTTCTTTGACTTCTTCTTCCTCCTCTTCATTATTTTATTATTCTTTTTTTCTTCATCATCGTTTTCTTGTTCTTCTCTTACTTATTCCTCTTCTTTGTCTTCTTCTTCTTCATCCTCTACAACTTGTTCTTCTTCATCATCACAATCATCATTTTCTTCTTCTTCTTCTATTCTTCTTCTACTTCTTCTTCTTCTTCTTCTTCTTCCCCTTCTTCTTCTTCTTCTTCTTCTTCTTCTTCGTCTTCTTCTTCTTCTTCTTCTGCTTCTTCTTATTCTTCTTCTTCTTCTTCTTCTTCTTCGTTTTCTTCTTCTTCTTCATCTTCTTCTTCGTCTTTTTCTTCTTCTTCTTCATCTTCTTCTTCCTTTGTTTCTTCTTCATCTTCTTCCTCTTCTTCTTCTTCATCATCATCATCATCTTTTTCTTCTTCTTTATGACATCTTCATCTTGTTGTTATTCTTCATATTCCTCTTCTTTGTCTTCTTCTTCTTCATCATAATCTTCATCTTCTTCTTCCTCTTCTTTATGATCATCTTCTTCTTATTGTTCTTCTTCTTATTCCACTTCTTTGTCTTCTTCTTCTTTGTCTTCTACTTCTTCTTCATCTTCACCTTCATCTTCTTCTTCTTCTCTTCCTCATCTTCTACTTCTTCTTCTTCTCCTCCTCCTCCTCCTCCTCCTCCTTCTAATACTTTTTCTTTGTCTTCTTCTCCTTCTTCTTCTTCTTCTTAATCTTCTTCAACATCTTCTTCTTCTTCTTCCCATTCTTCGTCGTCTTCTTCTTTTTCTTCTTCATCATCTACTTCTTCTTCTTCTTCCTTCTTCTTCTTCAACCTCTTTTTCTTCTTCAACCTCTTCTTCTTCTTCCTTCTTCTTCTTCTTCAACCTCTTTTTCTTCTTCAACCTCTTCTTATTCTTCTTCTTCTTCTCCATCTCCTCCTTCTTCTTCAACTTCTTCTTCTTCTTCATCCTCTTTTTCTTTCTCTTCTTCCTCTTCTTCTTCTTATTATTGTTCTTCTTCATCATCATCATCTTCTTCTTCGTCGTCTTTTTCTTTCTTCTTCTTCTTCTTCTTCTTCTTCTTCTGCTTCATCTTCTTCTTCTTCTTCTTCTTCTTCTTCTTCTTCTTCTTTTTCTTCTTCATCCTCTTCTTCTTCTTCCTTCTTCTTCTTCCTTCTTCTTCTTCAACCTCTTTTTCTTCTTCAACCTCTTCTTCTTCTTCTCCTTCTTCTCTTTCTCCTCCTTCATCTTCTTCTTCTTCTTCTTTTTCTTTGTTTTTATCTTCTTCTTCTTCCTCTTTCTCTCTCTTCTTCCTCTTCTTCTTCTTATTCTTGTTCTTCTTCATCATCATCATCTTCTTCTTCTTCGTCTTTTTCTTTTTCTTCTTCTTCTTCTTGTTCTTGTTCTTCTTTTTCTTCTTCTTCTTCTTCTTCTTCTTCTTCTTCCTCTGCTTCTTCTTCTTCTTCTTCTTTTTGCATCTTTTTCTTCTTCTTCTTCTTCCTTTACTTCTTCTACATCTTTTTCTTCATCTTCACCTCATCCACCTTCTTCATCTTGTACTTGTTCTTCTACTTATTCTTATTCTTACTCATGTTCATGTTCTTATTGTCCTTCTTGATCTTCAACTTCTTCTTCTTTTTCTTCTTCTTCTTCTTCTTATTTTTCTTCTTCTACTTCTTCATCTTCTTCATCTTCGTCTTCTTCTTCTTCTTCTTCTTCTTCTTCTTCGATTACTTCTTCTTCCTCCTCTTCGTCATTGTCTTCTTCTTTTCTTCTTCATCATTGTTTTCTTGTTCTTCTTTTTCTTATTCCTCTTCTTTGCCTTCTTCTTCTTCATCCTCTACAACTTGTTCTTCTTCATCATTACCATCATCATTTTTTTCTTCTTCTTCTATTCTTCTTCTGCTTCTTCTTCTTCTTCTTCTTCTTCTTCATTTCCTTCATCTTATTGTTTTCCTTTTTTCGTCTTTTTCTACTTCTTCTTCTTCTTCTTCATTTTCTTCTTCTTCTTCTTTCTATTCTTCGTCTTCTTCTTCTTCTTCTTAATCAAATTTTTCTTCTTCTTCTTCTTCCTTCTCCATCTTTCACTTCTTCTTCTTCTTCTTCTTCTTCCTCTTCTAGTTCGTCTTGTTCTTCTTCTTCTTTGTCTTCATCAACTTCTTCTTCTTCTTCTTTATCTTCTTCCTCTTCTTCTTGCTCTTATTCTTCTTCTTCATCTACTTCTTCTCCTTCTTCTTTGTCTTCTTCTTCTATATTTTCTTCCACTTCTTCTTCTTCTTCTCCTTTCTCTTCTTCTACTTCATCTTCTTCTTCTTCTTTCTCTTGTTCTTCTTCTTCTTCTTCTCCATATTCTCCTTCTTCTTCCTCTTCTTTTTCATCTTCTTGTATTACTTCCACTTAATCATCATCTTCTTCTGCTTCTTCTTCTTTTGCATCTAATTTTTCTTATTCTTCTTCTTTTTCTTCTTCGACTTATTCTTCCTGATCATCTTTTTCTTCTTCTTCTTCTCTTTCTACTTCTTCTTTTTCTTCTTCTTCGTCTTCTTATTTTTTCACATCTTTTCTTCATCTTATTCCTCTTGTTCATCTTCATCCTCCTCTTATACTTCTTCTTCTTCTTCTTCCTCTTCTTCTTCTTCTTCTTCTTCTCCTTCTCCTTCTTCTTCTTCTCCTAATTCTTAATCCCCTTCTTTTACTTCTACTTTTCTTCTTCTTTTTCTTCTTCTTCTTATACCACTTTTCTTTCTTCTTTTTTCGTCTTCTACTTCTTGTTCCTCTTTTTCTTCTTCCTCTTATTCTTGTTCTTCTTCTTCTTCCTCTTCCTCTTCTTCTTCTTCTTCTTCTTCTTCTTCTCCTTCTTCTTCTCCTAGTTCTCATCTCCTTCTTTTACTTCAACTTTTGTTCTTTTTTTTCTTCTTCTTCTTATACCACTTTTTTGTCGTCTTTTTTCGTCTCCTCCTTCTTCTTCTTCTTCTTCTTCTTCTTCTTATTGGTCCTTCTCTTCTTCTTCTTCTTCTTCTTGTCCTTCTTCCTCTTTTTCATCTTCTTCCACTTCTTCTTCTTCTTCTCCTTCTTCTTCTTCAACTTCTTCTCCTACTTCATCTTCTTCTTTTTCTTCTTCTTCTTCTTCGCTTTCTTCTTCTTCTGCTTCTTCTTCTTCTTCTGCTTCATCTTCCTTTTCTTATTATTGTTCATCTTTTTCGTCGTCTTCTTCTTCTTCTTCTCATTCTACTTCTTTTTATTCTTCTTCTTCTTCTTCTTCTTCTTTTTCTTCTTTTTACTACTTCTTCGTCTTCTTCTTCCTCTTCTTCTTCTTCTTCTTCTTCCTCATCATCTTCTTCTTCTACTACTTTTTCTTCTTATTTTCTTCTTCTTCTTCATCATCATCATCATCTTCTTTTTCTTCTTCTTCTTCTTCTTCTACTTCTTGTTCTTGTTCTTCTTCTTCTTCTTCTTCTTCTTCTTCTTCTTAGACTACTTCTTTAACTTCTTCCTTTACTTGTTCTTCCATTTTTTCTCACTTTTTCTCTTTCTTCTTCTTCTTGTTCTTCTTCTTTTTCTTTGTCTTATTATTGTTATTATTATTCTCCTTCTTCTTCTCCTTCACCTTCTTTTTCTTCTTTTTCTTCTTCTTCTTCTTCTCATTTTTCTTCTTCTTCTTCTTCTTCTTCTTCTTCTTCTTTTTCATTTCTATAATAGCCTTAGTTTTTCCTTATTTTATCCTTCTAAGAAGTGCTCTTTGAGACAAGTCCAAAGTTTTTTAGTTTGTAATTTTCAGAGCTCTAAGGAATAAATTATTAATTTTTAAAGATCTAAGATAAATTCGTAACCTTTAGTGTAGATTTGTAATTTTGTAAATGTCAGCATGGTTGAAGTTCTTTTTTGGGGAAGGTATATTTACAATTTTAAAGATTTTTGTTACATTGGGTAATTGTGCAATTTTATAATTTTAGCACAGGCCTATCTCTCTGGGCGGATGATCTATGCGCAAAGAATGAATTTGGAGTAGGTGTTATGCAAATAGTCGTTTCTCAAGCCTTCTTGCATTCAGTTCAAAAGTGTTCAAGAAAAATCAGTCGTGGGCATAAAAACTGACTAGGGTGTGTTTTGAAAAGCGCTTCTGCAAAAAGAAACTCAACTTTGGGGAAAGCATTTGAAAAGTACTTCTGCGAAAACACAAGTATGGGGAGATTGTCGGAGTGTGAGTGTTTGCAAAAACGTGACTGTAGCAAGAATTTCGTAAGTGCGAGATTTTTGACAGCTGTCGTGATGCTCTTAGAAGATTTCCGTAAGGTTCGTAAGGTGATAGTGATGGTCGATGAGGATTCCGAGAGTTCTGGCTCTTGAAGGTGATGGTCGACAATGATTTTTTCTTAAGGACATCAAGAAGAGGTAGATAAATTCCTCACTCTGTGATGTAGCATATTAATATATATTTTTACATAGTTTTCTTACCATATCACATGGTGTTTTGGTTATTGTTGTTTATTTCAATTTCATAAAAAATAAAAAAATGAAGTATGGTAAAGAAAGAAACAATGGGGAACAAAATGGTCTTTTGATATGGCTCAATTATCTGGATTAAAGTTTGAAAAAATGATAGCAAGAAAAAGGGATTCCAGAGAACATTATCCTCACCACTAGGCCGAAGCACGTGGGATCATAGGGTATCGATCTTCTGATCATATATTTTCCTAGTGTTATGTGCTATGACTCCATGATAATTTACACCAGGCCCAATGCATTGGTTCGTAAGGTATAGGTACCGTACCTATTTGGTGACACTAGGTCCAGCATGTGGGATCGTAGGGTATCGATCTTCGGATTAGATATCTATCTCGTCTTATGTGCTAGGTTGGATACTAGCTCGAGGTCATTTCTTGGTGATGATTGGATCCATAGAGGATAATGCGTCCAAGGTAATCAGGCTGGTAATAACACAGCTATAATAAAAAAAATAAGGAACGGATATTTCTTTTTTTTTTTCATCTAGCTTTATGTATGACATCTTGTATGGTTTTAGTTTTATGCATCTGATTCATCTTCACTGTTCATAGTACATCTTTTTATTTACATGATCAATTATTGTTGATTTATCTATTGAGATCTGTAAAAATTAAGAGTGAGGGTACTAGCATAGCATATGCATTGCAACTGTAGTGTTACTTTTTGCAAAGATGTTAGTTGTCAAATATCTTATGTGGTTTTATAGGATTGCAATATACTCCAAACCAAGGAAAGACCAAATCTGAAAATATAGATAAGGGTAAAGAAAAAAAGCAGCAAGGAGATACGTAATAGGAATTAGCGCAAACCTTAATCTCTTTGTTGCAATCAATTGGAAGCACTGGTAGCCATTGAGGAGAGGCATCTATCGACTTGACCAATTTCAGCAAATGCATCCCCCTTCTTTTGCAAGGGATGAGGATCCTATGATTGTCAAAAACTAGCTAGAGCAATGAATATTATCTTTGTCTTGCCCAGATTACACAAAAGTGGCCTTGGTAGTTTTGGTACTAAAAGATGTTGCCAGACTGTGGTGGAGTTCTCGACATTAGCTTCAATTTTAAGCCGGCCAATGAAAGACATCTCATGGGAAGAATTCATGGAAGAGTTTGAGCAATGGTATATGCCCCTTTCAATCAAAGCCAAAATGAGGGAGGAGTTGAATAATCTTAGGCAAGATAATATGTCAATTACCATATATGAAATCAAATTCTCCCACCTGACTAAATATGTGCCTCATTTAGTAACACCCAAAGAACAACGATGTTACATGTTTTGAAGAGGCCTACAGAATGAAATTCAAGCAATTTTAGTAGCAGTCTGATCAACAAACTATGTAGAGTTACTGGAGCATGCCCACACGGTTAAGTTGGAACTCAGTTTGTTGGTTGTTAGGAAAGAAGAAGAGAAGAAAAGATTTGATTCTCTAGAGTCTCAATTTAGAGTCACAGGAAAAAGAGATAGTCCTAGTTTTTCAAGAGGAGAACTTCTACTTATTCAAGATCTACTAGGTTCATACCATATGAATCGAACACTACCAGAGTTAGTTTGAGTTCAAATGGGACGAGTAGATTTAGGAAATGTGAAAAATGGCATAAAAGAGAATGTAGATCAGAGTTTATCAGACCAATCAGATGCTACCTATGCAAAGAAACAGGACATATTGCTAGAGATTGCCCAAACTTTTTAGAATTTAAAATTCTCATTGTTTCAACTAGTGGAGATAGGGATGATGCTGGTGGAGGTAGAGGCCACGGATCTATGACGACTTCAGCTGCTAAGGTTAGAGGTTGAGTGACAAGAAGGGGAGGTCAGACAATTATTCGATCACTTAGCAAGATGCTTTGCACTCTACTGACATCATTACAAGTATGCTAGTGTTACACAAATTCCTTGTTTCTATACTCTTTGATTTTGGAGCCTCACATTCTTTTATATCCACTGACATCATTATAGGTATACTAAAGTTATACAAATTTCCTGTTTCTGTACTCTTTGAATATTGAGCCTCACATTCTTTTATATCCACTAATGCATCGAGGAAAATAAATATATTGTTACACTCCATGAAAGATCTATTAGTAGTAAAATGCTAGATGGAAATAGTATCATTGTAGAAAAGTTTATTGTAGATGAGATAGGCATAGGAGGAAAGAAATTCATGGTATTGCTATAAATCCTATCTCTAGGTGAATTTGATGTAATTCTTGTGATGGATTGGTTGGCTGAGCATAAAGTAAAAATAGATTGATATGAAAAGAGGATTAAAATCTCAATCCTTGGAGAAGATTAATTAGTCTATTTTGACCAAGGGAGAAAAATCCCTATCATAGTTATGCTTAAAGCCCGAAAGCTACGTAAGAAAGGATGTGAAGGTTGTTTGGTTTCCATTGTGGAATTTGATAGATGATTTTGTCAACCCTCAGAAGTATCGATAAATAAAGAACATTTGGATGTTTTCTTGAGGAATTATCAGGATTACCCTTGGATAGGGAAATTAAATTTGAAATTCGATTGTTCCCGGTGTTGAACCAATTTCAAAATCTCCCTATCGTATGGCACCTGTTGAACTACAAGAATTATTGGATAAAGGATTTATTAGGCCAAGTGTGTCCCTATGGGGGCACCTATCTTATTTATGAAAGAGAAAGGCTATAGTCTCCATATGTGTGTTGACTATTAAGAAATCAATAAAATCTCTAACAAGAACAAATATCCTTCGCCACAGATTGATGAGTTATTTGATCAATTGTATGGAGCAGTTGTATTTTTCAAAATTGATCTGCGATCTGGATATCATCAATTAAAAATCAAGCAAGAAGATGTTCTGAAGACAGCTTTTAGAACCAGGTATGGACACTATGAATTCTTAGTACTACACTTTGGGCTAACGAATGCACTAAAAACCTTAAAAAATTTAATGAATCGAGTGTTCAAGAAATATTTGGATCACTTTATTATTTTCTTAATGTTGATATACTAATTTATTCCAAGTCTTTGTAAGAACATCATACACATTTGCATTTAACATTACAGACTTTAAGAGGAAACCAATTATATGCCAAATTATTGAAATATGAGTTTTGGTTATCTAAAGTAATTTTCTTAGGACATGTTGTCAGTGCAGAAGGCATCTCTATAGATCCATAAAAGATTTTGGCTACCATAGATTGGCTAAGACCCACAATCGTGACTGAGTTAAGAAGCTTCTTGGGATTGGCCAGATATTACAAGAAGTTTGTTAATGGTTTTTTTCAAATTGTCACACCATTAATCAACATAACATGGAAGACAACAAAATTTGAATGGGAAGCAACTTGTGAGAATAGCTTCCAAATACTAAAAGAGAAATTAACTATAGCTCCAATTCTAGTAGTGCCAAAAGGCATAAAGGGGTTATCAGATATATAGTGATGTCTCATTGCAAGGGCTAGGCTATGTATTAATGTCACAAGGTAATTGCCTTTGCATGTAGATAGCTTAAATCACATGAAAAAAATTATCTTGTGCCTGTTTTGGAGCTAGTAGCTATAATTTTTGTCCTAAACATTTGGAAACATTACTTATATAGAGTTAAATATATGATATTTACTGATCATCATAGCTTAAAATATATCTTCACTCAAAACGAATTAAATTTTAGGCAAAGAAGACGGCTGGAATTTATTAAAGATTATGATGTAAATAGACTACCGTGGATTCAGGCCTATAAGGGACTATGTCAGGGTTGCCCCCTATCCCCATACTTGTTCACCTTGGTATCAGAATTTTTGTCTATGTTGGCACGTAAATATGAGACTCTGGCATTACTCGACTTTAGATTCACTTCAACTAGCCCCATTATTTCGCACATTCTATATGCTAATGATGTTATTATCTATGCACTTGGTTTACATAAGTTTGTGTCTACTATTAAGAAGATGCTCCATAAGTTTAATAAGCTCAATGGGCTCAATGTTAATCATGAGAAATCTAGAATTTTCTTCAATAGAGGTATGAAGAAGAGAAGGATGATGCTTGTGTCCTCTAAGCTTGGTATCCCAAGGGGAAATACACTCTCCTATTTGGGTATTCTTATTTCAGTCAGGCTGTCCAAGAAAGTGGATTTCAATTTTTTGATTCAGAGAATTAAGTATTAGGTTGCTAAATGGCAGGTGTGCCCCCTCTCCTTGGCTGGTAGGATACTATTGATCAAGGCTGTATTGGAGTCGTTCCCTAATTTTGTGATGAGCCATTGTGTTGTTCCACATGGGGGTGGAGCAGATGGAGCAATTGATGAGGAGATTCTTATGGTGTGGCATGAGAATGGCTCATGCTATCCATGATGCAAATCGGGACACTATTCTGCTCCCAAAGGACATGGGAGACCTTGGCTTACTTGATCTCAAGATCTGGCATCATGTATTGGTCATGAAGCATTGCAAGAGACTTTTACACCATGAGGACATCCTTTGGGTACATATCATGAATACAAAGTACCTTTTGGGCAAAAACCCCTGCAAGGTCCCTAAGAGTGCCTCTCATGCAGGTAGGCTTTTGTTGGAGGCCTTCCTAAATGCTCTAGGGGGGTTTCAATTGGAGGATGGTGGATGGAATGTGCACTGATTTCTATGAAGATAATTGGTTGGGATTCCTACCAATAAAATGGTGGCCAACATTTATTAACATGGAGGCCTCATGGCCAAAGTACGTGGAGGAGTGCATGCTGGGGCTGAGGAAGTGGGATAGGGATTCCATTGCTTGTTGGGCAAACCCCTTTTTGGAGGACAGAGACTTGTACTTGCCATGGGGTCACAATTATGGGAATGATGAGCTTCTTCAGGTGCACACTGAATCCACTAAGGTCTCTTCTACCAAGTTATACTAGGCTCTCATCACCTCTAGGAAAGCTGATAATGCTCGGCCTACTCCAACGTCTGGTGATCACCTTGCTTGGATGTGGAAGCTGAAAGTCAAGCCTCAGGTCCATACTTTCCTTTGGCGAGTGGCTAAAAATCTTGTTCCTATGGCAGATTGGCTCACAAGAAGACATTTGACTGACTGTAGCAATTGTAGTTGGGGCTGTGATGTGGTTGAGACACTACAGCACACGTTGTGGGACTGTGCTGCAGCACGCAGTATCTGGGAGGACCCTGTATTGTGCGCCTCTGCTGAGGCATTGGGCATCTGTTGCGGTGTGTGCATAGGGAGTGCATTGGCTTCCGCTTTTTGGAGCGCTTCCTCTCCCGCGTCGCACAGCCTCGCAAGGTGTGTGGTATCTCTGCAGCTCATTTGGCCATTGTGGCCTCTACCTTGTTCCATATTTGGGAGAATAGAAACCATTGGGTGCATAAGAAGACCACCCTTAGCAATATCATGCTAATTCAAAGGATCAAATTTGAAAGCACTGCCACTATAAAGCTCATTAATCCTCATCCTTTTACGTCCAATAGGAAGTTCAACCCCTTGGGGCCCCTGGTAACCAGTATTTGGCTTGCCCCTCCAACTGGCTGGATTATGATCAATTGTGACACTGTAGTGAAGAATGAGATGGCTGGTATCAGCCTTGTTGTCTTTGACCATCAGGGGAGGCCCATGCACGTTGTGGGGAAAGGATTCATTTCTCATGCAAGTGACGCTTTTGAGCTTGAGGCAATCATTGATGCCATGGTGTTTATTATGAAAAAACTCAAGGATTACTCTGCTGTGGAGATCCAGACTGACTCTACTTATGCATTACATGAGGGGATGCAATGGGTTCACTATCCTTTGGAGGGTGGAATTATTTCTATTGCTCTTTACTATGTGAGGAAGTTGCCAGCTTTTTGCCTCACGCATGTTCTGAGGGAAGGCAATGCCCCTGTAAATTGGGTTGTAAAAAATGCATGTTTATCTAATATGGTATAAGAAAGGAGAAAGCACCTGCCCAAGCCTTTACTTAAGCTCCTGTTAGCTGACTTTGTATTTAAACCCCCGTAGTGGGCTCCCTTTTGTAGGCTTTGGCGACTTTTGAATCAAAGAAATCACATATCATCTAGGTAAAGCAAGTGTGATGGCAGATGCCCTCAGTAGGAAAGCCAATGTTAATAGCTCATTAACTATCAAAGAAGAAAAGCAATTGACCTTTGAGATGGACAAGTTACAACTAAAATCTAAAATACGATAAAATACAACGTTACTGGCTCACCTATCTGTAAGGCTAGATTAGATTATGTCTATTAAAGAAGACCAGGCTAAAGGTCCAAAACTATAAAAGATAATCCAAAGGGTCCACAAAGGATGAGAATCTGAATTTAAATTGGATCAGGATGGTATACTCTGATTCTAAGATAGACTATGTATACCAATACATCAGCAACTCAGAGAATTACTATTAAAGTAAGCTCACAACTCTCACTATTCCATCCATCCAGGAAGGAATAAAATATATCAAGAGCTAAGATAACAATACTGGAAGCTATGGTTGAAGAAAGGTGTGGCTAATTGGGTTCAAAGGTATTTAATTTTCTAGCAAGTCAAAGGAGAACAACAAAAGCCTGAAGGATTACTACAGTCATTCTTGGTACCAGAATGGAAATGGAGAAAGTTGCAATGGATTTTGTAGTTGGATTACCAAGATCACCTGTAAGTTATGATGCAATTTGGGTAATTATGGATAGGCTAACAAAAACTGCTCATTTTCTTACTATAAAGATGACTTATTCTATCATAAGCTTAACTTAAGAATATGCAAAGTAAAATATCACGTTGTATGGGATATCAAAAATTGTTATCTCTAATAGAGATCCTAAATTTACTTCTCACTTTTGGAAGAGTATACATCAAACTATTGGTACAAGGTTAAGGTTCAATATAGCCTTCCATCCTCAAATAGATGGTTAATCAGAAAGAACTATAAAAACCTTAGAAGATTTGTTGTGACTTTGTATTTTAGATTTTTGAGGAAATTGGGAAAGTCACCTGCCTCAGGTAAAATTTTCCTATAATAATAGTTATCAGTCCAGCA